>JANEHU010000581.1:0-182232 GCA_027563435.1 Nasonovia ribisnigri
GACAAAATTTCATATTTAATCCAAGAATAATGATTTTAGTTATTTGATATAATTTAAAAATATTATTTGTTGGTATATGAAACTTTTAGAATATATTGTTATATTTTATATACACGCAATGGCATTTTAAAATATAATTTTTGAGAAAAATGAATTTAACCAACTATAGTAAATACTAATGCCTATAATACTAAAATTAATTAGTTTATTCACAATAATATCATCAAATACATTTAGACTTAGTAAGATATTATAGACTGACTGACCGTCTTCGCTCAGAATCGGTTTTCTTATTCAATGATATTATATCATTGGATTAAAATCTAACACAATCCATTACAGTGACTCACTTGTAACCTACTGTACAGCAGAGCGACATACACTTACCCGCCCTTTTTAAATCTTAAATTTTTTAAAATTTTTTAACTTTATTTTAAGACATACAATCTGTAATTTAAATTTACAATAAGCATGTATGCGGATATACATTAATTTGACATGCGACGCGTGAAAAAAGAAGCCACCCAATAGCAACACTTTATAGAATCTTAAATTTAAAAAGAAAAATTGATCAGTATCTGAGGATATAGTAGACTGTATTATTATAGTAAAATGTACAAAATAAATAGAACTCAAGTTTTTCAGTTACCGTGTTGTAACGGACATGATTTAACCCCACATAATGGGGTGACACAATAAGTGGTGGAATGCGGGGAATAATTAATACAAAATACACAATAAATTAGGAATAGAAAAATAATAACAAAACCGTGATATTATTTAAAAAAATGTATATGGCACCAGGTTGTCAATGTTTAAAAAATTGGTTAAAAAAAATCATTAAGATTTAAATTGATAAATAAATATGTTGAAGGGGAACATGGGAAACCCGCAGGCAAATACTTTTTAAGGAGTGAGAAAAAAAGTTTTAAAATTAAAATGGTACTAGGTTGTTAAAGTTTAAAAATATCTACAAAAAAATTGAAGGGGAACGTTGGAGCCCGCTGGTAAATACTTTTTAAGGAGCAAGAAAAAATGTTAAGAAATTAATATGGCACCAGGTTGTTTATGTTTAAAAAATGTCTATATAAAAATATCATCAAGAATTAAATGGGGTAAAAAAAAATTTTGATGGGAACGTGGGAGTCGGCAGGTAAATAATTTTTAATGAGCAAGAAAAATTGATAGAAATTGATATGGCACACGGTTGCTAAAGTTTTAAAGTCTATTAAAAAATATTTACAAAAAAATTAATTCCAAATTTTCTAAATTATTGTAAATTAATTTATAATACAAGTTATTAAATAATAAATTTAAACTAAATGCATATATTTGTTATTAATATTGAAAGAATATTTTGCCACACATATTTTTAGGACATTAAATTTAATATAGGTATCTGGTATTTTCAAAAAATATTAAGAGAATGTATTGTTTATTTTAAACGACATAAAAACCTCATATTTTAAGTATTTTAAGAGAATATAAATCCGACCTCTACTTATGACTTATAAGTTAGAACATGTATTTCTATAAATTAAACCAAAATGTAAATGCCTATTTTAAGTACCTATAGCATATAGGTATGTACCTATTAATTATAATAATTCTACGACCTGAGACTGGAAAAACAACTACGACGTTTGTATTATTCGATCTCGCGTATTAAGTATTTTATACATTTCGAGCTCGGAACTAAAATATTCGCCTACAACACTTGGATAGCACATTTTTATTAAATATTTAATTTAACTCAAGAATGTTAATTTGAGCTCCAAATAAATATAAAACAAACTTACTTTAAACATCGACACTTTTGGCGGAATCCGTGACGCGTGTACACTGCGACGTCTGGAAACGATCCAGATACATATCTGAAAATATTGTGATTTGTGAAAAATAAAACCATATGAAAGTTTCGCTTATGAACATTTTAGAACTTTTAATCGACCGTGTCTTCCGCAATGACGTTGACAATTGCCAATTGCCATGGAATATAAATAATGAATATTTTATTATAGGTATCTATATAATATGATGAATCCACAGATATAATATAATGCAACTTTTTATATCAAAGAGTTCCGTGTTTAGAAACCATTTTTTGGTGTACAGATATTAGAAGCATAGGCATATTGTTTTTATGAATCTTTACGTAAAAATTCGATTATAAATAAATGTAATTTCTGGTTTTTAGGGTTAACTTAAAGGTATACAATAAACACATCAAATTTACAGTACCAACTATAATACCAACTAAATTTATAGAATTCCAAGTAGGTACTGTCGAGTTTAAAGCACAGATTTCTATATAATACACTAGATAACGAACTCCCGCCACGAATTGAAGCCTCAAGGTTGGTTGGCAATTGCATGCGATATTTTGTATGGTAAATAAGATAAATTATGATTTATTTTATATTGCATCATTATATTATTAATTCTAAACCTGTTGTTTAAAAAAAAAAATATCTTATATAAATCATTTTACATTTACTATTTTATTTTACCATTAAAAAAGATGTTATTCCTAATACATTTTGTATACGAATGAAATGTTTTGCCAACCAACAAAGTGGCGGCCATCCACAGCTGAGCTTCACTTGTAACAATGTAAATTATAAAGGAGTTCCTTATCCCTAGTATTATAGAATTCTGTGGTTTAAAGTTAATGATAATGAGGTACCTATTTAATATATTAATTTTAATTGTATTGGGTACCTATATTTTATATTTTATAATGATGTGTGATTAGAATGGTGTGATTTTAGAATGATGTGTTTTTTTAATTTTTATTATTTTTTTTTTTTTGTGTCTGTATCCTTGATTTTTAACTTCAGTATCCTTTCCGATAGGAAAGTGAATTTAGTTTATGCATTCGGGAAGTCTAAATTTAAAATTCCCAGTAGATTACAAACTTCGGGAATCGGGATAAACAAAAAAAAATTAAGAAAAAACTGGTATTTTTACGCAAAATTGGTTTTCAGTAAAATCGATTTTGGTTTTCGGTGTAACTCTAAAAAAATGTACCGTATAGTCTGTAGATACATGAAATTTTCACTGAATGTTTATATTAGCATTTTCTATACACTAGAAATTATTTTAATTCATATTGTGCTATTTATAGGCATACGAAATTTTGGATTATTTAGTTGTTTTTTTTTATAACTAAGATTTGAAAATTGAATACAAGATTTCTTATAAGTTTTTCTATTTTTATCAAAAAAAATGTAGGTACTTAATTTAAAACTATTATTTGTGGGTTCTTAAAACGTCTAAACTCTAAAGTATATTTTTATATACAAATATGATGATGTCAATATCATGCAAAGAATATTAATTCAACTAAATATAACGTATTAAAAATAACAATATAAAATATCCTAGTCTGATAAGCCGTCTCCGCTCTGAATAGTTTTTCGTATATAATGATATTATACCTACCACATGGGTACCTACAACATCATCGAGTTCAAATTTAACACCATCTAAATATCTAATACAGTGTCCCCCTTGTAACCTTTTGCACAGCAGAGCGTCACCCACTTACTTTGATTTTAAGCTATTCAAGAATATTTTAAATTTCCTTAGTTTATTTCCGATAGATATTAATACAAATATGCTTTCTTCAAAAAACCTTGTAAATGTAATACAATATTCCTCATAATGTATTTGTTCATTATTTTTTTCTATACCTACACAATACGGTTTTCAAAATATTTCAACTAATTTTCAGATTTTATTGTGCGAGACATAAGAACGCCCGTGTGTGGCATGTTCAACACAATTTATAATTAACTGTATAAATATATGACTATTATATTATTCTATGACCTGTGTGTACCGTCGTCACCTGTGCTGACTTATTTTATAAGCACGTACAATATGCATCCACGTCACCCGAGTTGCAGATTGTTCGTGGACTCGTGGCAATAAATATTAATTTTAAGACTAAAAAGTAAATGTAAGCCCCTAAAGAATTAATTAAACTTACGTATATGTCGACTCTTCGGTTGAGTATAGGAGTACCATATCTAGAGTACAGATTCCATATCAAGGAACTACTATTTCTTCAACCGTCTTCATCTCGCTCTGGACTGATAGTATCGAGATATTTTATGAAATTAACTTGACAAGAATGAAATATATGAACACATTTTGTATAGGTATACAAAATTACTGTTTAACGACTTGTCTGTTCATTGCTGGCCTATTCATTTTTTTTTTCATTGAAATTATTAGAACTGAGAATCGTCTCCGACGAATGACCAGGGTTGGCGTTTGGCATAGATGACAGGTATCATAATATGACATCGTCATCAGTTTTCAATATTTTTACTTCTTTGGATGAGACCATTCATTTTTATTTCATATTTCAAAATAGAATATTATTCGGAGTATTTAAATCTATATAACTAATAACAAGTAGGTATAAAATGTTATTTAGATACATTTTTGCGCGAGTCCATTTTTTTTCGGCATCTCGCAACATTGGCAATAATATTGTTTTTAGTTTTAATGGCAAAACTATAACTTAATATAAAACTACTCTAGTGCAGAGTTGCACTAAACACTTAATGAATAATGAATCGATAGTGTGAGCTAATGGTCCCTTATACAAGGTTTAGTGGCCCACGATCGGTCCATTCAATTTAATAAATTGGTTATACAACACTGCATTAGAGCCTTGAGACTCAAGAGAATTTCAAAACTATACTTTGAAATTTAAGGGAATACAAAAAAATTTCTATGGCGAAGGATCATCCATCATTGTTCAAATTTAAAAATTTAGGTTTTAAATATTCGCAAAAAAAAATTTTACTAGGAAGGAGATAGAAAGAAATGTTTTTAGACATTTTCTTAATATAATCTGTTTTTCAGCTACTGCTTGTAAGTACCTATGTTTTATTTTATTTTGTTTTATAATTCCAACGCCTGAAGCCAATTTTACAAAAATATGAAGTATTTATAATTCAATATACAAGTAAATATAAAAGTAATATAGTATGTAAGTAATACACGTATAAATAATGATATATAAAACAAATTAAATCCAAACATACGGCTCCCACTACATATTGCATCAATGTGTCATTTTTGTGTATAATACCTAATATAGTAGGTATATTCTATAAAATTTCTATTAATTGATTCAAACTTTCAAACTATTATAATTAATATTTTTCAAACACTAATTGTGGTCAAAATTAATCAAAAAATAGTTTTGTTCTTTTATTTAACTATTTGATAAATTGTACATTTTGATTTGTTCATAAAAATAAATAAATCAATATGGAAATTATGTCAAATATATTAGAATTGAGCAAATATATTGAACTTAATTAATTATATACTGATTCATGATTAGGTACCTTATTATTATTAACTATTATAATATGATTTTAATTTTTACAAAACACGATGTATGTATTTTATGTATAATAATATATAATAAGTTCATGAAGTAAAAATCTTTTGTCTTATTAAACAATGTAAAAAATAATAATATAATAATATAGGTAGGTACTTGGTAGGTTATTGCAATAAGTAAACAATATAGCTGAATTTGTTCAAATAAAAATGATTGCATGTAGCTCTTATGTGTAAGCTTAAATCCTTAATAAATTATGAATACCTATAATAACTATTATACTAATTATTAGCCTCTTAATAACTTATTACCAAGTAAATAGTAATTGAACTAAGATAACGATAAGTTTATATGAAATGATTATATCAAAATAATTAGTAGAACCAAATATGAATTAAACTTAACTTTAAATTTCTAACTAGTTAGTGCCCAGCTTTGGTTATTAGGTACCCGAAAATCGCTCTCATAGGTATATCTACATCATTTTTGCATTATATAGCACTCCCTACATTTCATCCAGGTTGTGCCAAGATGTTATCCATGTTCTTGAATTATACTATATTTCTAGAGAACTATAAATAATACCTAATTCAATCAATGGTATGATAAATATATATAATATTGTATATTGAGTGTAGACTGTATGGTAGGTACCTCTACAACTCTACGTACACAGAAATTAGGTGAACCATTATTTATCATAAGTCAAGTTAAATTGAGGAATAACAACTTTATTATACACTTTTTATTCCAATATATTTTAAGCATCAGAAATTTGTATTGTTTATATAGTTATTCACTAGTCACTACAACGCTCAAATAACTTAATAACATAATATATAGGTCTTATACCTATAGGTATAGTACATATTATTATTATAAATTATAATATAAAATACGAATAATTATGTTTTTAAACGTTCCTACAGTAGTAAATAAGTATCTCTATGCACTTTACATGAATATCACGTTATTAAAAATTATAATACATTGCAAGTGGTATAATATACTAGTAATGTACCTAAATAAAACGCGGAGCATAATAAACATTCGAATCCGTGCCGGATGTATCAAATTTATGTATTTACATAAATCCAGTCATGGACACGCAACTTAACAGTCTGTCAGAAAATTAATACTTACCAATTGTACTTATGCGTATGTACCTAATTAAAACATAGCATGTATAGCTTCAGTGGCGTACACACCGGGGTGTGTTTTGGGTGTCCATACTCCCTTAGCCCTTAACTTTTCACTACGTATATAAAACGTGAGAATGTTTTTATAAATATATATTATATAATATACTTATTTTTTATTTAATACAACCATTGGAAATAGGGGGTTATTAACGTATATTAAACCCCTTTCAAATTAGATATTTCTGTGTACGCCACTGCATAGCTTTATCGAACAAACATTGACAAACATCCCAGGAAAACACGAGACAAAAAGGTAGTTGAAAGTCGGATGAAATAAATAAATAATCACTAAATAACAACAACTGTACTTACTATATTTCTATTTTTTTTTTTTTTTTAAGTAAAAATGACAATAGAAACATTAAGGCTCAAGGACATATTGGGTAAACACGTTTCTAACATATTCACGTGTTTAAATCATTGATTTCGCACCACTGAACTCAGTCCGTATTTGTCCGAATATTATAACTCAGAAAAAATTAATAACAGGCAGTGCACTCTAGCGGCACACGAACAGAAACGATAATATTGACGTTTCCACTCGCAGACCACACCCTGAAATTTTTTAACAAATTCCTTAGGGTAAGGGCACTAGGGCATTAGCCATCAATTATTAATATTATCGCCAAATAAACTAATTTACATTTTTTTAATTTTTTAATTTTTACACATTTGTTTACATTTAAAGAAACTATTTACCCAGAATGTCTTAATACTTATTGAAATTACAATTTGTACGATTATTTTGAGCCGCTAAAGCCAACTATTTAATTTATTTTAATAGTGAATTTGCTATAGTGGTAGAATTATTAATGAATATTATATTATATTTTTAAAAAAAAAATCATATTATGTTATTATATTATATACTATATAATAATAATAATATTTAACATTACCTTAAAATTACAAAGAAAAAAATTTGTCATACATGAGAATTGTTGGTTCTGAAAATTAAAGCCGTTGGCAGTGTTTAATTTTTGATCAGAAACGAGTTTGTACATACAATATAGAAATTAAAGAAGGTGTAGTTTAAATTTATTTAACAACAACCCCCTCCAAAGATACTTTTTAAATTGAATTCTACCACGTAATAAGTTGTCTGAATTGTATAATTAAAAAAAGCATTTATTAAACGGCATCATTAGTGAAATATTCCTAAAATACAAGAAGGTGTGGACGGGTGGAGAAATAATAACTTGTAATAACTATGAAATTAATGATTTAATGCTAACAATATTATTTTTAATTTTAACAAATTCTACAAATATAACACTGAATAAATAATAAAAAGGTCTTAAGAGTAACAAATAAGATGGTTCACACCAATATATAGGAAATAAAATATTAACGTTTCATATCTCTCTTTCTGGTGTCAAAAAATTGATTGTAATGTCACTACGTTAATAGGCTTAAATTAGTTATGTTTTGAAGAAAGTTTTTTAAATTTCATTACAACAATTTAACAACAAGCAGTGACATTATATATATATTACATAATAATAAACATAATTTTATACGATCATATACGATTTAAACTTAATTTATGCTTATTGCTAAAAATAAATTTCCAACTGGGCAACTTTCAAATTTGATAAGCACCCTTAATATACTAGTTATAAATAAAATAAACCACTTATAAGTAGAATAATAATAAATATATATTGCTGGGGACAGAGGAAGTAATTATTATTAAATTAGAAGAAAAAGTGAAATTGTTAGAAATAAAATCAGCGTGTAATACTCTATCATAACACTAACCTACGAATAAGTAACTCACATTAATTTTCTTTTTTAACAACACGTTTATTATAAGCTACCTATAAAATAAATCTATGACCAGAATTAAAGTAGTTTACTTTTAGTTAAACGATAGGATAAATTTAATATTATTACGAACTGAAGGAATAAACATTTATTGAGCATTAAATGCAATATTTTCAGGCTTGTTAAAGCGCAGTAAACTTAAGATTTGGATAAGTTAGGCATGATAACATTGAAATTTTAACAAATCATTGAGGTTAACAGGCAGGGAGGGGGCGATTACTGTATTTTATTAAAAAATAAAAACACACATCAACTTTGGTAAAAAAAATAATAATAAAAAATAAAATAAAATAAAATAATATTAATAATAATAACACAACAAAATACGGAGAACAAATGATTTGCACAATGAGCCTAATTTTGTTTATACAATACAGCTAGTATACCATTATTGAAATTGAATTATTCCCATTTGCGTGTGGGAAAATATTCAATTTCGTTTTTTATGGAGTAAAAAATACAATAAGCAGTAAGTATAACACTGTTTCAGCTGGACCAAAACAACAAATAGCTGTTTTCATTTAGTTATTTGTTAACAACTATGATAATTTTTTTACTAAAAACATAAATAAAAATTGGTCTGGCAAACCTAATGCATCTGTATCTAAAACTTTTATTCCTTACTTATGACCTTTGTTTAAAATGTGTTATTATTCATTTAACTGTCAAATTATTTCCGGTGTCGTACATCACCACCGCTGTGGTCGTTAGCATTGTTTCTGAAATGAGTAATAATAAAAAAAAAAATGAATACAATAATATAATACCTAAAAAACAAGTCTTTAAGATAAAAATATTATGTCAAGGTATAACATTATGTCATGAAATGTATATCTAATCAGAATTTGCTACAATAAAAACCTAATACATTAATCTTTACAAAACACCAGTATTCTTGTAATCACCTAGTTGTAAAGTTATATTATAAGAAAGCTTCAAAAATAAAAAAAATACAATTTCACTACTTTTAAAATTATACAGTATAAGCTACACGTATGAACCATCAGTTTCAATTTCAAAGATAGAAAAAAAAACCAAGATTTCTTTACATAAATTTCATGTATAAATAAAGCTCATCTTACTTACGTCTCTGGCCCTTGGTCGGTGTCACTTTCCTCAAATTCGGCCTTGTTACGTTTCTTCTCATATATAAATATAACCAAACACAGAACAATCACTTCAGCACAAATACCCAGGAACGGCCACAATGCAGCCATTTTGTCTAAACCATAACAAAAAATAACGAATCAAATAAAACAAAGCATTAACTTCCGAAGTCTTTTATTTATTACCTTTAATGCGCACGTAGGAAGCAGCAGAGTGTACAGGCTCAAAGACAACACTATTTTTTCCACTGCAGATGAAATTTCCTCTATCTTGCATTGTGATCGGATCCAAAACTAAGATGGCATTGGTAATATTCTTTTTGTTAGGTAAAAATTTAATATGTTCAGAAGGCACAAGAGTGGTATTTTCTAAAACAAAAATGTAGGTATTAACAGTTAGTTCAAAATTGGAAATATAAAAATTATAATTTTTTTGATATTTACCAAATTTCCAACTAACTTCTGGTGTAGGTACACCATATACAATGCATTCCAATTCCATTTTTTCACCCTCGATAAATGTAGCTGTTTTTGGCAGTTTCATGTAAGGCTTTACTATAAAAAAAATATAATGTCTTATGCATTTTTTTTTATTACTACTTAATAACAATAAAACACATATATGTAGGTACACTATAACAATTTACATTTTAAGTCAATCAAATATTAAATCACAGAAGTACATAACAGAGACTGGAGATAAAATTAGAATAATCTCGTAACATATTATATTATCCTAAAGTGAAACACAAAAATGAAATCCATCTAATATTATTGAAATCAAAAATAGATAGTGCCGTGTCAATAAAAACCAGTATCAAAAGGCAATAGTTAAAGTGGTTGTATTATGGACTAATAATTTAAGTAATATGTTGTATAATACAACAGTCCATGACAATTCTGTACATACAAATATCAAACGCAAACAAAGCATAGTACTTTTAAAGATGTGCAATCTTTAAAAAATAAAATCTTATTAAGGGCTAACAGTTTTATTCTTAACTTGGTATGAGATTACTAGTTGTTAGTTTATAAAATATAATGTGTATCAAACAATATTTAACTACTTTAACAAGGTTGACTTTACCGTCACAAGTTATTTATTTTATACATTCTATAAAAATTAGATTAATAAGAAAAAAAAATATTGATTATAACATAATATACTAACAGACAACGTTGAACACCTTCTTGTCAATTGGACTATTACTGGAAGTAAATAAGCTGCATGTATACTGACCCGCATCGTTTTCAACAAAACGATTAACTATCAGAGTGTTTCCCGTCACATCAATGTGGTGTGGGTCTTCAGAGTCAGTTGTTATTTGATTGTCACCTTTAAACCTAAAAATAAATAATTAGTAGGTATTTACTTATAATTAAATATATAGATAACTGTAGGTAATGTTTATACTGACCACTTCCATATGTACTTTGGATCTTGAGTGCCATCAATATTACAATTAAGTGTTAGTTTGCTTTTATATTCACCTATTTTATACTTATCGCCGTAGTCATAGTTTGCTTTTATAGTTGCTTGAGCTAAAACAAAATTATAAACAAAACATGAATATATGGGCATTAAAAATATTGGTAATTGTTGTTTAGGATATTATAGATATTAAATGAATATCTAATGTATAGGTCATTAATATTGGATTTTAAACAACATAATATACAAATTACATATTATATGCATTAGTAAAAAAAAATCATATTATGAATGTCTGAAAGGTTTAATGTTTTATATAAATATATGTATATTTTATTACAAATGCAAAATCTATATAACAAATAATGCAAACAATAAAAACCGACAACAGTAATGGGTTAATACCTAACACAATGATAAATCTAATCTATATGAGATGTCGCAGTATACTGGAAAGTGTGTCTAGTCGCAATAGTTAATTTATATGCGAGCCAAAAATGAAGCGAGGCGAACCGGTCCGGGCACATGGACATTTATTTTAAAAGCTCATCATAGCCGGCACGTACCGGTAACCACATACAGTACATGAAACTTGTTGTACTGTGTTGTACATCGATAGGCACCCGAATGCATCGAGGATGCAGAATTGGCCGTAATTGTGGATACAAACATATTGTCGCTAGTTACTGCCTCGCTGATATTGAAGTGTTCACCAGTAACCAGGGTTTGACCATCTTTTTGCCATTTTATGACTTGGAACATTGACACACGACATGTTATCTTAAATGGGTCGCCATCCCTCACTGTTGTATTACCCTCGTAACTGGGTTCATCAGCTAAGTAGTCCAATTTCGTTTCCGAAACAAACAAACATATTTTTCATATCCCCAAAAGCCACGAACAATTTAAATAAACAATTTAACAAAAACACTAAATAATCAAGAGATATAGTTGTGCTTAATAATTTAATTGTTGAATAACTTCAAAACTTTATAGCTCGGTAAATTTATGTAATTGAGTAATTTAAACATATCTACACCTATAAAAACATACTGAATTCCTATAATATTCGTTAACATCACATCAACTATTTAAAAATAGTATATTTTTTACTTTTTTAATTTAGTTTTATGTGCACATAACCTAATAAAGCTATGCGAAAGTAAGTGAAGTATCTCAAAGTTAACTTTCTTTGGTTTTGTGTTGTGTATATACCTAGTTAAAATATAATTTATTGTTAGTTGTAAAAATGTTTTTATAATATTTAGATAGGTATCTACCTAGATACATATAACAAATATCTATCAATAGATATTATATATGTACTTATTATAATATTTTAATCAAAATTAAAATATTGTTTAACAAAAAAGTATCAGATATGTAATAACTAGGTAGGTACCTTTTATACATTAATTAAATATAAAATATTAATAAGTTTTAAATAAGTTTTCAAAGCCAGATAGTTAAAATTATTTAGAATTTATAATGTATTATATACCAATGTATATCTTTAATAGAATACTTTCAATAGGTACCTTGGTAAAATGTTTTTTTATTTATTAGGCTTTTAAGGCTTCGACAACTGAGGTCATTAGCCTGTAAGGTTGGTAGGGTTGGGTACAGTTGGTATAGTCAGTTGGGAACACATGTATGTGGGGCAAGGATTTGTTGCTAAAACTCCCGAGTGGTCACCCATCCAGAAGCTAGCAACACCGGCCGATATGTACACTTAGAGCGTTTTCCGCAGTTGAGTGTACCACCGCGCCACACCAAGCCTAAAAAGGTTTATATCTAGTGTTAATAAGTCATTAAGAAAATAAATATTTAGTAGGTCTACTTAATAGTAATTTATCGATATGTGTCAACTGATTACTAAAAGATTATTTTATTAAGGAATAAATTTATACTGTGATATTATTATAAAATACCTACTATTAGATAAATTATTAATTTAGATAAAATTTAAATAAATTGATTAATATAGAAGGATCTTAGCAATTAACGGAAGCATTTTAACTTGTATTGTATAGAGTATATAGCTATCAAATAAAAATTGTAAGTACATTTAACCAAAGAAGTCTTGTCGCAATACACCACCCATCAGCCTCCTAAGGTTAGGTTATATGTCATAGTAGATGAAGGAATTGTTGAACTTGTCGTTAATATCTAGTACCTATATTATTGTATACATACATAGATATATTTATTTATCTTAAATAAGGTAATATCTGAAACCACTTAAATTTTTTTAGTGTTTTATATTAAATTTATATAGGTATTTGAAGTCAGTGTAAAATGATCGCTACGAAATGTTTAATAGGTGAGAAATTGTTTGATTTTAAAGTTAAAATTATAATACCATTGAAATCTATTGGACCTTCGCATTAAACGTATGAAACAAAGCCGTCAAAAACTTGGATGGGAGTAGACACAGAATATGATGTGGGTAGCAACACGGTCTATTTAGAACCATATAGGGTGTTATGTGCGTTGATGGGGAGAACTAATATTAGAACGAAGAAACAAGTCATGGGCAGGTGGCAGCATTACAACAAGACAACTCATAAAGTTATGAGTTACGAAACCCGGCAATAAGAGAATAAAGTCGTTCTTGTGGTCACGGTGCTAGACACACAGCACACCGGAGCAAAAGTAAACTCATTGCACATTTCAATACCATTTGTTTGTTATATTTATTCATTTATTTTTGAGCGACGCGGGTAAACCGGGTAACGCCCTAACCCTAAGCACGGCAACAGCGAAACGACGTAAAAACAAAGCAACGTACCCAAGACCCTGGAGGGCCCGAAATCCAACAGGGCGCAGAAAACGACGCTGTACACAACGACGCTGAGCGAATTCCAGCACATAATTCCGGATACGTTTTCCCGGGTAATGGTCGGCCGAATTTCTCAGCAAATCACTCTAAAACGATCGCACTGGCCGTCTAGTCGTCGCAGCCACCGCCACCGTCGCGCTCTTGGTCGTCGTCGTCGTCGTCGTCGCCGCCGCCACCACCGCCGCCGCCGCCGCCGTCGTCGCGATCGCCGTAGCCGTAGCCGTGATCGACGGTCTGAAGGTCTTCGTCACCGTCGCCGTCGCCGAGCGCAGGACCCGAAAAAAATTACGACGGAAAAAAACCGCGACACCCACACGCGAGAACACGAATTAAAGTGTGATACCTGCGTATGGGACGAAAAAAAAAATTAATTCTCGCTCAGTCACACGCACAACTCGCGACGACTGGTGTTTGTGTGTGTGTTCGTGTGTTCGGTGCGCGTGTATGCGTATGAAAAACCGTACGGACTACGGACGCCCGCGCGCGCGGAATTAAAAAGGCGATATTATTCGGCGGACCGTGTGTGAGTGAACGTGTGTTGGTGAGTGTGTGAGTGTGGGACAGTGTGTGTATGGAACGTACGACTGCCCGTACAGTGTGTACAGCGGCGAGTGGAACGTATGTGTGTGTGACTGAGTGAGCGAACGAGTTTGGGAGCAAGTGAGAGCGCGCGTACGTGTGTGTGTGTGTGTGTGTGTGTGTGTGTGTGTGTGTGTGTCGGTATTACGGTGTTCGGTTGTAGTCGCCGGAGAGAGGTAAAATAGGCTAAAAATTTCCTTGTGCCCCGCGGAACAGGGCCGACAGAAAATAACTCGAAGGGAGAGAAGAGTCGACGACGACGACGACACACACGCACAGATGCGGCGACTGAGAGAGAGCGACTACGGGGCCGCCGTCATTGACTCGGCGTTGGTGCGACCGAGACGGCCAACCTCACCGCTGCGGCGGCGGCGCCCTGTCGTATTGATTTGCCGCCGTTCCACGCCCCGCCCTGGGCCGCGACAGCGTAACCGTCGCGTACTATAGTGTTATAGCCGCCGCCGTCGGGCGCTCGACAGTGGTACCACGGTCGTCGGATTGAAATTATTCGCACGAGACGCGTCGGAAAACACCGCATCCGCCCCCGGTGCGGCCGCTACAACGGTCTCGCGCCGAAAGTTCCTACATGATTTTTCCTTTTTCCCGACCGGCGAGCTCCTCCCCATCGTTGCTGTCGCCGACCTCGAAATTCAACGGGAGAGCCGCTACCCCCACCATGTGCGTGTGTTCGCTAACCACCTCCCGGGCACTGCCACCACCCGCCACGCCGAGCCGTTGAGCCCGCTCGCCAAGCGCCACGGCCGGGCCGGGACGACCGACCGGTACACGTCAGCCAAACCGTAGGTCGTGTCCCCGTTGTTTGGACGGTTGGGGGAAGAGAGTGGGCGCTTGCGCGATCGGGAAGTTCCTTTGCGCTCGCTCTCTCTGTTTCGTCTACGATTGTCCCCATAACCGTATTTCTCTCTCATTATCGTTATTTCTCCTCCACTCATTCATCCCCGTCATCGGCTCACTCCCACCCAGAGTAGGTCTATTTTCTTTCCACTCCACCCTCGTCGGTGTATTCAAGTCCCTGGCCGCCCGTATTATACCTTCGTTGATTTAATAATATTATAATAATGTAATAAATACTTAACAACAATATGTACATATGTGTACGACATTGACAACGATGATGAATAATAATAATAATAATAATAATTGAATCATGTACTTATTGGTGGTGGATGAGTAGCGGTGAGGGGAACGGATCGGGACGGATCGCGCAACGTGACGTGTAAACGTCATACCTGTCCTGATTATGTCGAGCGGCGGAAGGGGAGTGGAAGCTTATCGAAAGTCACAGCGCAGCGGCAATGGTGTTCCGATAACGCACCCGCTGCCGCGTACACTGCAACATAATCGGCCGCCGGCGGCAAGCACGCACACATATGGGTCAAAGTGTGTGTACATACGAACGATGTCATCGGACGATCGACATGCAGTCTGCCACCGCCGCCGCCGCCGTTTATATTTATATAACCCCGACCGCGGCGGAATTTTTTTTATAGTTGTTTAGACGCAAAGAAAATAGCTCAATTAATCTCATTAACGGGCACTGGCTCGTGAGATTTTCGCTGCGATTTCAAAAGAACTCTCGAAAACGCGTTTGGGTTTGACACAGAAACCATGTCCGTCAATCGAATGAGTGGTGTCACATCAATGCATCATAATATTTAGATTCCATATTAACCGTTGCGCGTCGCCACGATTTCTCCGATATCGTTTTAATATTCCGTTCAACATCGATCGCTCTCTAACGGTCAATAATCTCTGCGCGTGCTGCACACAATATGATTTGATATATTTTTGTATCACTGCCTTGACATATGCACGCCGTGTACAATCTAGTTTTAAGAATTGCGTACAGGCGATAGGCCGATCGGTGTGTGTACTATAATGCTGATACACATAATCTTTATAGTTTATATTGTTATTGCCGAGTTTGCCGCTCCATTACACCTGCTCGTAGAACTGTGCCAAAATCTCCCTTAATATTATTGCATCGAGATTTACGAGTAAAAAAAATTAACTGTTCAATAATGGAGTGGGGTGCACTGTTACTATACTGACTACTGCTGGAGGCTTAAATATATCGACAAGGGTAACTCTCGACAATTCAAGTGGGTAAAAACCACCCTAGGGTTATAAAAAAATATATGTAGGTACAAAAATATACAGTATGTGTATAGTATATTATACACTTAAGGTAGGTATATACCACGGGAAAATATAGGGAGTAGGGACTTAAGAGTTAAGAGGGACGTCATACACCCGTTTTTGAGGGTTTTTAAATAGGCAGATACATTGATTTTTATAAGAAAAATTAAGTTATAAATAATATTATACAATTAAACAGGTTAAAAATGTATTAAAAACATGAGTTTTTTTTAATACAAATAATTGTAATGCAATGTATTGAAAATTAATAAATGTTTAGTATGTAATTCTTTAAAATGTATTCATGCTTATCAAAAATTTAAAAAGATGGGTAGTGGGTATTTATCATGAATTAAGATAATTAGATAGTTATTTTAGTCCATGGTACCTAATTCTTATACCTATACATCATAGATTAAATTATTTTTTAATTTAAAATCATTCATAATTGATTATAGGTAATTGTAGGTATTATATCACAAAATGGGTAACTGTAAACTTGACCCGAATATTTCATGTGCCTGATAAAAATAGTTGATTGTAAACTCGGACCAATAATTTTTAATGATAAAAAATAAAATCGACACAATTTAATTGGAAAATAAAAATCATACATTTTAATTCAACTTTCCAAATAATATATATTCCATCACAACCAAATTAAAATAAATACAAACTAAAACCTATATTAAAATAAACAGTCTAACAAATTGAATGATTTAAATAATTGTTCTCAAAAATATTAATAATTTTTACCTGAAAAAAATCGGAATAAAGTTTATAACAGACCTTTTCCTCGGAACGATTTTAAAATCTCCCTTCTAGTATATATTATACAACTATGTAAGTTAGACTGTTATAAAAAAAATAGATTTAAAATAATAGCTATGACTTAGGTATTAGTTATTGCATGTCATGTAATAATAGTTTTGATTATGACTCATAAGTTATAACTTATTTACTTTATTTTACTTCAAATGTTACAACTTAAATATAACTTATAAGTATATAATCATTGTTAATTATTATATTAAATAAACACTGTACCAGTACATAACAGTATTTTAATATTCAACACTAAACAAACTAAAGTTACTATGTTAATTAATTTGAGTATTCAACTATCCATATTTTGTTGTTATTTTCATAATTCATATCTATAAAAAGTGTACATTGAGAAAGTGAGAAATGAGAATCAATCAATATTTGTGAATCAAATATTAATTGTCATTTAATATTTGTTTTGAAAAAAATATATGGTTTTTTTTTAATAAGTATATTTTGATGTAGGCTACAACCCTGTTTAGAAATTATCCATTTTTCGGACCAACCAATTTATAAGAAATTGGCCAAATCACAATAATATCAGATTTTAAGTACGTAAATGTATACCTTCAGTTGTTCAAATAACGACACTGAAATAAAGTATTATATTTTTAAGGTCTTGGCCCAATATATACTTACTGCGGTAATATTATAAGTACTTATATATAAAATATATTCGAGATTATGTGTTTATTATAATTTATATAATCTATAATAACAGTATTATTAGTATTAACCTAGTATTTAATAATCTATATTAGATATTAAGACCATTGTATACGTCGTATATAGTTATTCAAATATATAAATGTAACCAGCATATAAAATATGCTATATGTTGTATACACTACATATTTTCTACTAGTACTTAACATTTAAATTTAACTACATAATATTATGTACGTACATAGCTACATTAATCATTATACCTCATCAGTTATCAGTTATATTTATATATTGACTATTGATTATTCATTGATACTAGGTGTTTAATAATGACGGTAGGTAATATTACGAATTACGAACTGATCAAGGAAGTGAGAATGTCACACTGTCAGCAACGTAATTATGCTGTTTATCAATTAGTTACAACCCAGGCGCGGGGAGGTTAGGGGTTATATCCCCCAATTGTCTTTTTTTGACAACCTACAGAAAACAACTTATTAGTTATTAGTTATTACAATTGTTTTAGAGTCATTTCTTTTTTGTTGGGCCAAGCGTGAATATTTAATACGAGGCTCTTGATGATATATTGTTATAATAGCAGTTGAAAAATATTAAAAATACATAAATGGACAAATTTCAAAAAAATTTTCAACTTTTATAGCTAAGGGTTGGAAATTTAAAACAAGGTTCCATATAGGTAAGTAGATTATTCTATAACCAAAAAATTTTAAAAATATAACTGTTTTTTTATCAAAAATTTCAAAATTGGATATTTAAACAAAGAAGAAAGAATTTAGATCGTGTTATACTTAAAAAATATTATTTGTGAGTACCTTCTTGAAACTTCTAAAGTATATTATTATATACAAAATATGTGATAATAAACAAATAATAATAATTCAACTTAATCGGCTACCGTATTAATAATAACAATTTAAATAGGTACAAGATAAAAGATCCTAGGCTGACAAACCATCCCCGCTCAGAATCGTTCTTTGTATACAATGATATTATATTATCATTGAATTAAAATTGAATACCATGCATTATACAGTCACCCACTGCACTGTAAATACAGCAGAGGGACTTCCACTTAACCGATTTTTTATTCATTTTTAAAAATGCAATACATTTTTTCAGTTTATATTGTTGTTATTTTAATTGAACAAATTTGTATTAGTATTAGTGTTATAATTTAAATTAACTTTAATTACAGAACAATTCAAAAATTTACACAACTATAAACTAGAAATACGGTTTTACATGGATTGAAACATAAAGACCTTTATTTGTGTTTTTGGTATTACCATTTACCACGACTATACATTTAAACATATTATTACATGTAACATCTCCCATTGAAAATTCCTGGGCGCGCCACTGGGTACCCAAGATAATAGAATTACCACTATATACCTATAATGAAATGCAAATAAACAAAAACTCATTATTAATTACAATTGACTAATAGGTAGTTAAATTATAGTTCATACTAACTAAGCATAAAATGCATAGACATATATAATGTAACCTACAATGTTTAATTATGAAACAATATCAAAAATTCAAAAATTTCAAATGCATATAAAAAGTTTAAAATTAATCTAAATAATTTGAAAATGTCATTCAGTAGTTATAGAAAATAACAGTTTAAATTGAATATAATGTTTAAATTATGTCTTTTATATTAATAATGTCTACATATTAATACTTATTGAATAAAAATGGATAGGTATACCTATTTAATTAATATTCAGTAATAAATTTCGTCAACATTTAAGGTTTGGACACTCATATATAAAATATTTACGGAATTACGCTTGACTTTTAGATTCTGAGCGGAGCGATGAATGTATTGATTTTATAATGATGTGTGATTTTTATTTTTTTATTTTTTTTTATTTATTTTTTTATTTTTTTATTTATTTATTTATTTATTTATTTATTGTCATTTGTCATCATCGTCATCACCTTTTAGGACAGTAAAAATGCTTCAATTTTCTTCAATAGTACCTTTTCTGATAGGAAAGTGAATATCTAGTTGGTACTTTGGGAGGTCAAAAGTTAAAATTTCTCAGTAGTTTTCAAAATCGCCGTGAAAAACAAATGAAAAATTAAGGAAAAAACGGGAATTCGACAAAATCGATTTTGGTTTTTAAAGTAACTCTAAAAGAAATGACAGTATATGCATGACATTTTGACCGAATGTTTATATTAGCATTTTCTACACACCGTAGAATTTTCAAAATATTCTGACTTATTATGAGCTGTTAACGGACATATTCAGTTTCCAATTTTTTTAGTTTTTTTTTTTTCTATAAATGTCAATAAAATTTTATTTGTTGGGTAAAAAAACTTGAAAAATATTAAAAATCCGTTATCACAATTTTTTTTATAGATAATCAAAGTTTAAATTTTGACAAAATACGTAAAAATTACGAAAATGTGCAATTTATTTTGAGTTAGAAATTCATAAAAATTTTTCTTTATAAATCTAAGGTTTGAAAATGTAATACAAGATTCCACATGAGTTTGCCTGATTTTATCAATAAAAAAATGTTTATAAGCAAGTCAAAATAAATTTTTATGAGCATTTTAATTTCAAATTTGTACAAGATTAGATATCGATTTCTCATTTAGCGATTTTCTTATCTTGTTGCAATTCAAAAACGAATAACTGTAGATGCATGAAAATTTCACTGAATGTTTATATAAACATTTTTTATACACCATATAATTTTGAATATGTTTTGACTGTTTTTGAGCTTTTTACGGATCATTTAAATTTTAAATTTTTTTGGTTTTTTTTATATATATATCAATAAATTTTTATTTGTTGGTCCAAAAATAATGAAAATTTAATACAAAGCTCCTGATATATTGTTACAATAGAAATTTAAAAATATTAAAAATACATAGGCACACATTTTTTTTATAAGCATTTAAAGTTCGAATTTTGGCAAAATTCATCAAAATCTCGAAAATTATCAATCATTGTAATTAAACAATTATAAAATAGTCAGTTTTTATAACTAAGAATTGAACATTTAAAATAAAGATTCTAATAAATAGTACATACTGTAAACAAAAAATCTAAAAAAATATATAAACAGAGTTATTTTAGATTCTGAGCGGAGCGATGTTTTATTGTTATTTTAAGTTCCAATTTGGACGAAATTACATATTAAAATCAATTTTAACGAGTAAAAGTATATTTTTCTAGCATCACTGATAATTTTAGGTTAATAATTAAATAATATGAATAATATTAATTCAACTTAGCAGCTACAGTAAAATAAAAATATCAATATAATTTAAAATATCCTAGACTGACATACCGTCTCCGCTCAGAATCGTTTTTCGTATACATTATACAATGATATTATATCATTGAATTTAAATTTAATACCATCCATTATACAGTGATCTACTATTGTAACCTACTGTACAGCAGAGCGATACCCACTTGACCCCCTTTTTTATTATACTTCTTGTATGCAAAATTTATATGAAGCCTATTATTTTTGTTAGATAACCTATTTAACTTAAGTGCATCTTTAAGAGCTGCAGAGGGTTGGGGTGGTTGGGCGTCGGGCGAAGAACATATTATGAGTAATGATTATAATATTTAACAATCATAACGATGTTAATTTTATCTTGATTGCCGTCTGCCGAGTGGGGTGTGGTACAACATACAAATCCTTTAATAAACTAGAAAATATATTAATAACTTTTGTACGAAAAGGCTTAAAACATGTTATTCATATTTTATATCTCAATAAATTAATTATTGTTGAAACTGTTTAATATGTTTTAATTGAATGCCGATAGGTATCAAATTATTGTATAATAATTAATAAATCTTCGGCCTTCACCCATACTTATTTTAATGTCTTTATACTTTATAGGATATATACTTGAATAACCAATAATATTTTAAGAAATTTACCTATATATTTTAATAATTAAAATGTAAAATAGTAAATTTTAAATTACGAGCAGAGCGATGAATATATTGATTTTACAATTTGTTAAGTTTTTTTTTGTGTTTGTACTATCTATGTATTATGTATACACGATAACTAGTCGAAATTATAATTTAATTTTCAACATTGAAGTTGATTTCTGATGGAAAAATTGATCTATAGTTATTAGTTCGTACTTTTGAGAGGTTTAAAATGAAAATGCACAGTACTTTTCAAAAGCATCGGGAAAAACAACAAATAATTAAGAAAAACTGTTTATTTTACGCAAAACCAGTTGTTGATAAAAGTAATTTTTTTTGTGTAACTCCAACGCGAATAACCATAGATACTTGAAATTTTTCCTAAATATTTATGAGAATTTAAAGTTTAAATTTTTACAAAATTCATTAACATATCAAAAATGTGCAAATTATTTTGTAGTATATCTAAGGATTTAAAACTTTAAACGTGATTTCTCATATATATAGTTCATACTGTTACCAAAATTGTAAGAATTATATGAACACAGTATTTATTTAAAAGAGCTTATAAGTTCAAATATGGACGAAATTAGATATTTAAACGGAGAATTACGATTTTAGTTACTTTTTAGTAATTTAAAAATATTATTATAATATAGCCAGAAAGATAGTTTTCTTTCAGAATCGTTTTTCGTATATACAATGATTTTAAATCACCTATACAGTACCTACAGCAGAGCGGACCCACTTGTCCGCCTTTTTATTAATATTTATTGTCACACTACAACAACAGAGGCAGCTGTGGTACTGCAGAGTACTATAGATAATAGTTGAGGATCTGGTTATTATTATCCACTATGGCACTATAGGTACTACTATAGTACTATTCAATTTAAACTATATAATATATATTTTATTTTAATTTTTCTTATCAATTATAGACTATCATTATACAGGACTACATATTTTGAAATTGTACTACCCAATACCCATTTCAAAATGTTGCCACCCTCTCCTAGCTTTTACAGTTTAATATTTTAATTTTAATGTTATTATATTTATATCCAGTTATAACTACATAAAACATTATAACTTCTTAATGCGTTTTTTTTAAATATATATTACTTTGGCAAATGTCAAGACTGGGATTATAAATTTAACAATTTTTTCTTTTCATAAATCAAAACTGAAATGAAGTTTACAATACTCTTTCAATTATAATAATTATATTATAGTCATAAAATAAATTGTTCAATTTGAATATTGAATTAACTAATTTAATATATTTAGAATATCTAAATATAAAATCAATTTTGTTCACCCTAATTCCAGGACCACCCTTAAATGGTATAAAAATCTAAGTATATATTAAAATATACTTAAAAATTGCAAAAAATTTGAATGAATTCATAATTAAAGGGAAAAATAATGGGAGTGAGCATGCTTAGTTATTTAGATGAACCACCGCGTACATTACTATATTGGATAGAAATTAGAAATATATAATTGAAGTATGTAATATATTTAATATATTTATTTATAATATATATATATACGGATTGCCCCAGTTCAGATATGAAAACACTATAATAGACAATTAAATATTTAACAAATTAAAATAGAAAATAGTAAAAATGATATTGAATAATATTAATAATAATAGTAGAATTGCAATACATTTATAATACAAATAAAATAAAATAATAAGTATTGTTAAATAGTAATGATGGGTCCTAGTTGGCCAGCTTCATCATCATGTACAATAGATTATTGAGCATATTAATTATAATTTATAATACTTCAAATTATTATACTCAGTGCTTGACTTAGAACAAAAATAACTGCAGTAAACGATATACGATGGGTCAAGTTCTAAATAAAAAATACAAAATCAATTTAATATTGTAATATTTAAATAAATAATGTTTTTAAACTATGTGTGTAGGTACATCCTTTTTATTAAAATGTATAAGTTATGAAAGTAAGTAATAATTATTAATTATAGGTACCATATGATGTATTATTGACAAAATTATGAATATTGATAAATCAAGCATAATGGCCTTTTTTTGTTGTTGGGGGGGGGGGGGGAAGGGCATAGCCAGTTTTAAACATTTTATAGCTTCATAGTTTGAAAACTAACACCCCTGTCCCCCCTCCTTGAATAACTTCTGATGAATAGTCGAGGCTCTAAATTGATGGAAAACATTTATTATAAGTTAAACTTATCACAAAAATCTGAAAATATACGTTATGTTAATTAATGATGATTGATGAACTATTTTATAAAATTGAGAGATGCTTAAACTCATTAGTCATTCAAACAACATCAGTGGTATGTTTTTCTATTATTTAAATTATTTATTTCAAAATATTGTGACCCAATTTTATGCAATACGTCATAATCTTCTTTCTACTCAATAAATCAATTAGGGTTAGTACATCACAATTAATGATGAAAAAATTATGTTATTTCAAATGAACTTAGTGCATCGCATATTGTACTTTTACTAATAATTACAATTTAAAAGTATATCTGTATACTTGGAACTTGGAACTTGATACTTGAAAATTGAAAGTGAATTCAGAGTTATTTATCGCTTTCTTTGAGTTTAAACAACAAAGATTATGATTTCTATAGCGTGTAAAAATTATGCATGAGAAAATGTTTATTATAGACTTGACCGCATGATTTAAATTTGAAGCACACCTAGAGCTTTTAGGGTTTCACTCGGACATTTCGTTTTGACCTAATTTGGCTTATTTCTGGTATTATTATATCTTGAAAAACTGCAAGTCGTATATGATACTGCATTACTACCTACCTAATCTATTATAAGTATAAAACAAATATATTTTAGCCAATGTAGTCCGTTCAAGAAAAATTAGATACGGTAGCTAATAGCTATACACTGCAGCCATTTTAGTAATATTACGCTTATTTTAGTATTTTCGTTGAATATTTATGTGCCGTCCGCAGATGCCGCAGGTTGGAATTATTCTTATTGTACGCGACTAATTTTCCGGCACGTATATATATACGTATATATACGCATTCATAGTATTCAATACACTGTTATAAACCACTTCATAAACCAAAAATCATTACCATTCCATTAACGTCGAGTAATACGAGTTTAATGTTTTTTTGAACACCAAATTAATAATAAGTTATTTTTGTAGGTTAAGCAAAAATGCAAGACCTATAATAATATTAATAATGATATATAGCACGATTAGCGCACGATAATATACTTTATATTATAAATTATAGTGGACATTGGTCAACGGAACACGCCTTTACTCCAAGTCTCCAACTTTACAGCACCTACAGCATCATTACATCAATAAAATAAATATAATTGCGATGAATATCGAAAAGCCAAGTATTTCACCCCTTCGTCAAGGCGTCAAATCTAGCACATATTGTATAAGTAATATGCTAATATAAATGTATATTATATAACTGCAGTTATGTCGACAGACTGAATAACGATATCTTTTGTTATAAAATATGTTTTTAAAGATTTCCTAATTATTATTATTAGCCTGTTGGCTTTAAAGTTTAAATAAAAACATAAATCAGTTTGTTTAACATTAGTTGTTTTATGTACAAAACATAAACTAGTACAGTAGTACCTAACATTGAATTATGTATTTATGTAATATACACATAAAAAAGTAGACTCGGGTCATACGATAGATAAATAATATAAAAGATATAACTTATTTATAAAATGTCTTTGAATATTTATAATTTTATGAACATTAATACTTAATAGTATACCTAATGGCTAATATACGCCTATACGCTGATTCTATACTTAATACTTATGTAGTTACGTATTACGAGTATGTAGTATATCGATAATATAATATAGTATAATCGCTTGCAAATGTCATGATTTTAAAAAAAAAATTAGAAACTTAGGTAAAAATTCACACGCATGAAATGAGCCAACTGACTAGTGCAGTGATTTTTAAACTGGGTGCCGCGGTCTTCTGACAAATGTCAACTGTTCGTCCAAGAATTAAAGATATTTGTATCAAGTACACATTTTTCATTAAATGTAAGTACCTACCATACTTCTTTTTTTAAAAATTAATCTAATAGAATCTAATTATAATTAATACGAATTTGTAGCTCCATCAAACACACATTTTTAATTAAATGTATATAATTATAACTCAAAACAATTTTGTCCATCTAATTATTTAATGGAAAATAAAGGTCAGTGTGCCGTGAAAATTTTTTGAAAAGCACTGTGTGCCGTGATTAATAAAAGTTTGAAAACCACTGGACTAGTGACTACAGTTTATAAGCTGCAAGTTAGAAATCTTTCTCTAAATCATTCTTGACAAACATTTTTCAATAATTTACAAGTAAAAACTACCACTTTTTGTGTGGTGAACTGACAAAATGAGATTCAGTTGGTACTTGGTAGATTAGTTATGGATTCATATTTCATAGTATAAAATATAAGTTAGTATATAGGTACCAATACCTAAAGTTAGAACTGAAAATTATTTTATTTCCTTTTATAACCTTTATTTTGGAAATGTTTCATAAATCGACGAATTGTACAAAATCGTTTTGCGAAGTATAATAGTATTTCACATGCAACCCCAACTTTGGTATAATTTTACATCATTGTTTAATGTAGGTACCTATATTTTCTAATTTTTAACCAAATACCAAAACTTGTGATATTGCTAATAATTGTTATTAATATAATAATATGTACCTATGTAGTATGTAGGTATATAATAATAATATTTATATTTTAAATGTAAAACAATTATAATTAATGAATTAATTTACAATTTTTCCTGTATTAAATGTAATGTAATTAATAATATTAACTTATCCACAAGCTTTTAAATCATGTATTAACAATGTATTTGAGTTATATTTAATATTAAAATGTATAACATAATTTATATTTTTATTATTGTAAGTTTTTACTTTTTTATTACATTTTATCTTATGACACAAGTGCATGACTTTTAAAATCTTTATACTTACGCCAAAATAAAATTAACAAGTTTGAAAAACAAAGCAATAAAATAAATAATGACTTTCATACACATTCACGGAGTATATTATTAAGCACATAATATTGTCACGATTAATAGACTGTAATATATGAAATTATTTACTGAAGGAAGTAGGAATAGGCGCCTGCTAAGTGCTAATATTTTACTAATAAATAATAATCAACAACTATTGTTCTAATAATATAATGCCGTTGAAAAGTTCCAAGGAGAACTATTTATATTTATTTGTTTATTAAGTTTAAGATATTTCTTAAATTTAATGTACAGTCGTAGAGTGCTTTTGTCTTAAGTTTAACTGCATTATAATATTATACAAATATATTTCAAACAAAATTGATGTCTTCTATTCTTTGACTAAAATACATTTATGAAATAGGTGTGTATATTTTTTCCAATTTCCACTAATAATATGTATATAATGTATCTATGGCCTATATAATTATGTAAATAAATTGTGCTTTGTAAAAGTTTCGTATGAAAAATTATTTACGATACTTAAGACACACATTTCAATGGATAATAATTTTAGTAAATATTTTATGTCAGCAAACAGAAATCAAGAAAAAAATTTCTTTTTGATAAACAATTCAGCAAAATCTAATTTTGAGTTGAATGGAATTGAATTTGCAAAATAACATAAAATAACTACAAAGTATAGGTATATACAAAATGTACACATATTATTGCTATTTGCTTGTATTGAAGGTGTTGAGTTTTTAAATTAAATGTTGATAAAAATTATACAATATTATGTAAGTGTGTGCTGAATTCTCTAATGATAATGAAACAATGTTGACTACAGTTAAAAGTAGATGAATAACCAGGTTCCTACTAAGTATTGACCAAACAATTATACAATAAGGCCCGAGATTAATAGTTGTGCGAATCTCACTAATCTGTGACTTCTATATAACACTTTTACAATGGTATACATATAAAATTAAATAATAAATACCTACGTTAACAGATCAGTGATTATAGTTATCTACATTAAATTATATAATGTTTAAAGTGTAAACTGATTTATTACTATATTATACGTTATTGTTCTAAAGGTTATTCATTTCTAAACTTCTACAGAGTGTTAGGTACCTACTGGATGTCATGTGATTCAGGCAATTTTATCCACCAAAATACTTTTTGTAAGTTGGTACATTTACATTGATATTTTTTTTTATTCTAATGTTATAATTATGATAACATACTGGTAATTTTAATGAACAAATATTTTTTTTATTAGATTATTTTATGCATAAGTGAGTGTAACTAATATAAACTATTAAATTGATACGTCTTATATACCTATAAATAGTTTCCCTTTAGAACGCCATAATATCAAAATAAAAAAGGGGGTCAAGTGGATGTCGCTCCGCTGTACAGTAGGCTACAAGTAGATCACTGTACTATAATGGATGGTATTAAATTTGAATTCAATGATATAATATCATTGTATACGAAAACGATTCTGAGCGGAGACGGTATGTCAGTCTAGGATATTTTAAATTATATTGATATTGTTTTTATACGGTAGCTGCTAAGTTGAATTAATATTATTCATATTATTTAATTATTAACGATTAACCTAAAATTATCAGTGATGCTATAAAAATATTATAATATATACTGCTTTTACTCGTTAAAATTGATTTGAATATGTAATATCGTCCAAATTTGAACTTAAAATGTCTGTAAAAAATAACTGTGTAGATTTTTTGATTACAGTATGTATTATTCATTAGAATCTTTATTCTAAATTTTCAATCCTTGGTTATAAAAACTGACCATTTTATAGATGTTTAATTACAATGATTGATAATTTTCGAAATTTTGATGAATTTGGTTAAAATTCGAACTTTAAATGATTATAAAAAAAATGTGTGCCTATGTATTTTTAATATTTTTCAATTCCTATTGTAATAATATATCAGGATACTTGTATTAAATTTTCATTATTTTTGGCCCAACAAATAAAATTTTATTGATATTAATAGAAAAAAAAACTAAAAAATTTGAAAATTGAAATCGTCCGTAAAAAGCTGAAAAACAGTCAAAATATATTAAAAATTAGATGGTGTATAGAAATAGCTTATAAAAACATTCAGTGAAATTTTCATGCATATACAGTTATTTGTTTTTGAATTGCAACAAAATAAGAAAATCGCTACATGAGAAATCGAGTGAATATCTAATCTTGTACAAATTTGAACTTAAAATGCTCATAAAAATTTATTATGACTTGCTTATAAACTTTTTTTTATTGATAAAATTAGGCAAACTTATGAGGAATCTTGTATTACATTTTCAAATCTTAGATTTAAAAAGAAAAATTTTTATGAATTTCTAACTCAAAATAAATTGCACATTTTCGTAATTTTTACGTATTTTGTCAAAATTTGAACTTTGATTACCTATAAATAAAAATTGTGACTACGGATTTTTAATATTTTTCATCTGCCTTTGAAACTATATATTAGAAGCCTACTATTAAATTTTCAAGATTTTTTACCCAACAAATAAAATTTTATTGACATTTATAGAAAAAAAAACTAAAAAAATTGGAAACTGAAAATGTCCGTTAACAGCTCAAAATAAGTCAGAATATTTTGAAAATGATATGGTGTGTAGAAAATGCTTATATAAACATTCGGTCAAAATTTCATGTCTCTACGGTCATTTCTTTTAGAGTTATACCAAAAACCAAAATCGATTTTGTCGAAAATTGGTTTTCCGTAAAAATTCCCGTTTTTCCCATAATTTTTCATTTGTTTTTCCAGGCGCTCATGAAAACTACTGGGAAATTTTGACTTTTGACCCCCAAAGTACCAACTAGATTCACTTTCCTATCAGAAAAGGTACTATTGAAGAAAATCGAAGCATTTTTTCTGTCCTAAAACGTGATGACAGACACAAAATAAAAAAAAAAATAAAAAATAAAAAAAAAAACACACATCATTGTAAAACCAATACATTCATCGCTCGCTCAGAATCTAAAAATTTAAAAAAAATAAAAAAAAAAAAAATAAAAAAATAAAAAAAAAAAAAAATACACATCATTGTAAAATCAATACATTCATCGCTCCGCTCAGAATCTAAAAAAAAAGCTAATAGTGGAATAACAAACACATTAATTGATCCTTTTTTAAAATATACATTTATACAGTCTGCAGAGTTATGCTGTTTAATTTTCGATAACAATTATTTTTAGCCAGGTATAGGGTTTGTACTTTGCTTACGTAAAGATTTAAAGTCATAAGAAGAATGAAAATAGATTTCAAAATGGATTGCGTTATTTATACAATTCTTTGTTTTGTCGTAGTTTTTCCTTCTTCAAGTAAACCAAAAAGTAAACTCTTTAAAGTATTATAGTATACATAGATAATATTTCTACTCAATAAATATGAAGGTACCAAACTAAAAGCTTTTGAACCACTCTTTCTTCTACAATTATAAATTAATATGGGCCATTCAAATGTAATTGTTTCTGTTTGTCAAGTTTTTATAACAGGAAATTGTCCATAAAAAATAATAATAATAATTAGGTACTTACTGTACTCACTGTCTACTAAAACTACTGGTTAGGAACTCAATCGCTGTCGCAACTTTCCACAATAAATACGGTATTGCTTTTTACGAGGCTATTTATGTCAAAAACATATGAAAATCTCAGGCGACATATTTTCCATAATGACCCGGGTAAAGAATTTTTTTGTGAATTCGTAAAAGCTTCCGATAACTGACTGGCTTGGTAAAAGTTTGAAATCTAATCAAGTGTAAAAAAATAAATCAATTATGTATTTTTAATATTTTTTTAATTGGTAGGTAGGTATATGAAAAACTATAAGGAACAGGTATTTACCTATTACTTGAATCTTTACCTTAAACCTACGCCCCTACATATTAGGTTTCACTACCTATTAATAATAATTATACATATATTAATATTATGAAATTATGTATAAATATTATTGAATTATATTTTAAAGTCTTATCTATTGTAGTAATCAAGTCTTTCGGAACATTACTCTCAGAAGAATTACTAACGCTCCCTTCTTTATCTCTAATTTAACTCTCCGCCAAGATCTCGGTATTCAACCTGTTACGAGCTGAAGTGAAACTTTTTTGACAAACGTTTTTTTGAAAGACTTGAAAATCACCCTAACCCACTAATAAAAGAGCTACATACCTTCTCACTCCTTGGATATCCACAACGAAGACTTAAAAGGAAATGGTGTCGTGACCATCTAATTTAAATATCCCTCCTTAATTACCCTAAACAAAACTAGCTAAGTACCACTAATGGATGTAGGCTTCTTATTCAAGAAATCCATGTTATAACCCTTATCCTATATGCTTATTGTACAAAATTGCATGGATTGTGTATGTGCGTTTGTGTAATATATAAAAAAAGAATATTATAAATTATACCCCAGGTACCTATATGTATTTACTGTTTAGAAATACTATTGCTTTTATTATTATCCAACTATTGTATACAGATGTTTTTGATTACGACAACATACAACTTAATACTAATTACATAAGTTATAATTTACATTTTTTATGGTGAAGTTATCCTGTTATCAATTACTTCCGGTCGCCTCCAACTATTAATTTAAAAGGGCTTATTAAGATAAATTTAACGTTGACGTTGATTAGGACTCTTCCCTCGTAACTTCGGGACAATGGATCGAGACAACATTACACTATAGAACTATACTGGTGAGGATATAAGTGCCTACAGAGCACATTGTTTCAAATGTTTCAATACAATTAATTAGTCACTTATTAAACGTTGTTGATGTTTATTAATTATTTGAATTGCAATTTAAAACAAAGACAATTATTTGTATATTCAATAAATACAATTCATACATTTTTAAATATTAAAAGTAACAACTGTCATTTATATTTTTACAAATTATAAAAAAATTGTATTTTTTATAGGTACCTATGCATTTATAATACCTATTGGCTATTACCTAATAGATACTAAAATATAACCTTTGATTTTCTATAATTTTACTAAATAATAGATAATATAGGAATATACATAATGCATATTTAAGACTGAGACAGGAGTTTGCAAGGTGAGATTGAAAATTGAAAATTCCGAATTTAACCCAGAATATTTCAAACACAATACTAATTATTAAAATTAAACGAAGACTTAGTAAATATTACTGCAGAATCCACTCAGAATCTAAAAATATTAAAAATCTAATGCTATTTACGATGTACCCTTAGCTCTTATGATATTGTCTTATACATAATTGAATATTTCACAACAACCAATTTATGAATTAACAACTACTAGATTTATATAATTTATAGTTATGATTTTGCTCTGGGTGAATGCCGAAATGGATAACTTTTATAATAATATATTTGTTTTAATAATAATAAACGTCAAGGGTGGGCTATAAAAATGTCATATTATAAAACTAACTACTGGTTTACGACTTTTCGAAATATTTGGGGAGTTTCGTCAAAATTAGATCATTAAATGCTTACAAAAAAAACCGTGCCTACGGATCTTTAATAACTGCTATTATAACAACTTATGAGAAACCTTGTATAAAATGTTCAAGTTTTTTTACCCAAAAAAACAAATTTATATCGAATAAAACTAAAAAATGTCAATAATATCTATATAACTTGTCTATAAATAACTTAAAACGAGTCAAAATATTTTGAAAATTATATCATCCATAGAAAATTACAAAATAAACAATTAGTGAAAATGTAAAGTGTTTACAGTCATAAGTTTTCGAGTTAAAAGTTGATATTTAAAAACTAAATTGGCTGTGTGTAAATACTCTAGTTTTTCTTTAATTTTTTTCGTTCATTAAAAAAAAAATCTGATTTTTTTTTATTTTTACCTCTTTAAAGTACAATCTATATTCAATTTTTTATCACAAGCCATCCTTAAAGTCAAAAATCGTATAAAGTAGTAAAATGTGAATACAGACACAAAAATAATACATCATGAATTGTAACAATTCATTCTTCGCTTCGCTCAGAATCTAAAAGTTCTAGTAGGAAATATTCATATCGTCCTCTCGGATCACTCCCCCTCATAAGTATACACCTTCACTGACAACTATAAAACTATAAATTTATCTCATAGTCGTGACTGCACTTGCATAGATACATTTTTACTTTTATATATACATAATATATATATTGTTTAATTATATACTTACTACTTGCACGTACATGCATGTGACTCATACTCGTAACTCGTGTGGGTATACTCTATACACACCTATACATAACCACAATGCGGCTGCCACAAAGGTATTTATGTTGCAGCGTTTACGGTATACGTATTACGTAGGTATCGATCCATTCAGATTTATTTGTATTGCTTTGTACCAATAAATATAGTACCTGACTATAGTATTATAATTGCATAAATATTTAATGTATATAATATATAGATGTGTCTCCTTCAATATCCATAATCCTCAATTTTATAATCATCAACATAAATATATTACAGTGCAAGGAATTTATATTCATCAACAACGAACATGAATAAAAAATAATTTAAATAGCCGTGTTGTTGTTATTTTTTATTTATTATTCTATTAAATTGCAAATGTACCTATTATTATTATTTATTATCAAAATTTAAAAATATTTTTAAGTAAGGTTTAATCGTTTGTTATAGAAACACAATTAACACATGAATACAGATTTAAAACGGAGCTCTTTTTATAATGTTACATTTTTCGGGGATCGGTTTTTGTGGTACCTATATAGGGATATAGAAAGACTTTTCAAAGTTTTAGGAATTATAATATCCTGCGTATAAAGCGACCAGTATCAACAATGTGTCAATGTGTATACCTAGTTTTACAGTTCTTTGGTAAAGCTTATGATTTCTTTATTAGTAAAAAAAAAATTGCTACAATATAGGCACTGTTGAAAAATGATGAAAACATAAGATCAAGTGCGAATTTTACAGCTCAGACTCTCATCCCATATTTTTACACAATATTATAGCCTACATTTTTTGGGGATATTAGGACAATAAGAAATTAACTCCCCTATAATATTGATCTATTGTCGAATAATATGGGGTGTATTATTACCCCGTAGTAGACAGTGACCCCCACTATTTTCGATATGTAAAAACTCGTGTTTATATTCTCTTTGAATCAATAATGTTATCACCTCCTTATCAAGTAAAAAATTTTAAATAATATCATTATTGAATAATGTATGATAATAATATTATTAAAGATTATCTTTAAATTAATAATTTAATAATTTATTAGGTCAGAGCAAATACTGTAAATACTAAATACTGTCATTTACAGTATTTGGTTAGAGGTTGATTCTATTACTTATTAATTATTAGTAAAATAAAAATATAAAATGTATAGTTCACAAACTATTATTTAATATATCACATTGTATAATTAACTAACAAATTATGACTTCAAAAACGGTAGTTGTCACTGGTTTTGGACTTTTCCGAGACTATGTGGTGAATGCAAGTTGGGAGGTTGCTCGAGCATTACCTGAAACTGGCATTGCTGAAGAATTAAATATAAATTTGGTCACAATCAATATTCCCGTATCTTATAAAGATGTCGATCAGATTGTGCCGACACTCTGGGTCCAACATGAACCTGCTGTAAGTTTTCAATATATAAAATATAATTGGCAATTGGTATAATTTCAGTACATAATATATCAATTTTAGCTAATGGTTCATTTGGGTGTATCACACTTGGCTAAAACGTTGACTGTTGAGTTGGTCGCTAATGGGCATGGTTATTGTAGTATGGATATTCATGGGAACGGTCCTGATGATAAGTGTTTAATTAATAATGAAATTGAAACAGGCTTAAAAATGGAATGCACTGATGAATTAGATATATGCACATCTCGAGATGCAGGAAGGTATTTATGGGCCAAGAGCATTTATAGCTTCTCTTAATTTTCATCTATACTTATTGGTTATTATATGTATTAATGTATTATACAGGTATTTATGCGAATACATTTATTTTAAATCACTATCTATTAATAAAAATCAAACTATATTTATTCATGTGCCACAATTGGACCAAGATAATACAGCTCAGAAACTAGCTGAAAAACTTAAATGTGTTATTAAAAAATTACTGGAACAAGTTACAAAATGATTTGATAAAATATACCCAGCTTTAAGTAATATGATATTTATATAGGTAATAGTTATATATATTATATTAATTTATATAATTTGTGATAATTTTTTCTTTATTACTTTTTATGTTTATGTTGTTTATGTTTATACATTTTTGAATTTTTACTGTTGTGACTATTAAAACAATATTTGATACAATTATTACAATTACTGGCTGTATGCAGTGACTGTATGAATTATATTATAGTATACATTTTATTTGTAAGCCTTTAAATATTTAATCTAATATATAACTTTCTACAAATGACTAATCAGTATAAGTGCTTATCTATGTGATTATTGATTGATGTATGACATTTATGTGATTAATGAATAAATTATTGATTTTTATTTATACTTATTAGTGCAATCAGGGGTAACACACTGGTAAGCACTACTGTATAGTAGTATAATTACTATATAGTTATCTTACCCTATGGCAAGAAAAAAATCATTTAATTTAAAAAATAAATAAATCTACTAAAAAAATTGAGTTGATTCTATTTTTATTTTGTTTTATTATTTTATCATGAAGGTGTACTCACCTATACGAATACGAGTTAGATGTTGAAAAAATATTATATATTTTGTTTAGTTATTATGATAGATGGATTTACTTATTTAAAACAAATATATAATTAAGGTCCATGCTTTTGAGTATTTTTATTTATGATATAAGAACATAATATAGTACTTATGGAGTGTAGACCTAGCACCTTTGAATTTTTTATTTTAACTGTGTGCTTAATAGATACATAAGTAATATCTTGTAAATTGTAATTAATGATATCTTGATGATGGTACTTAAATAATTAAATATTAATTTATAGTTTTTAAACAAATTAATTTTTTTTTTATTTATGTAAATTAAATAATTTACTATATAAAATGTATAACAACTAATATTATATTTCTACGTATTCAATTTCACTATACTTAAAATATTTTTTAGGGTACCAAAAAAAAACCTCTTTTAAAAACAGAAAAATGGTTAGAAATTGATTTATTAATAACACATAGGTACCTACCTATAAGGGCGTTCCAAGGTTTTATTTTGCTGGGGAGAGGCTAAATAAAATAATTTTAAAAAGTATTAATATTTATTTTTAAACATGTACAGAAATCCGAAAGCACTATTGTGCAAGGTCTTTTTCCCCTTATTTGTAAAATAAACTATACATTATTGTACATTTTTGCACTTTGGGTTTTGATTAAAATGTGTATAATATTTTATATCTACATGGTTTCGACGAGCGACGTCGCGACGGTAATAACAATTAATAAAGAACAGAGGTTTCTCTTGGTTCCCTGAATGACAGGTATAAATACAAAATATTGTGTTATTATATGTTTTAATTTCTATAGTTGATAATTTATTTATTTATATCATAATTTATTTAAAGTAGTTACGTAATAAAACGAACAATAAAATTACCAAAATGTTAGGAACCAATCATTTTGGGAGTAGGGTTCGAGGCTCAAGCCTGTTAGCCTCCTCCCTTGGTTATCTAAGCCAGGAGGGAAGGGCAAATATGTTACTATAGATTAAAATATATACTAGTATATATATTTAATCTAACATCAACAATATTACAAAATACAATATAATTATTCATTTTAATTACTAGTTTTGAATTAATGTAATAAAGGTATTTAAAAAACAAAAACCATTCTAGTCAAAAGACATTCTATAGTATCCTACTGCAGTGATAAAATTAATATAGGTATTTAAATGTTTTGTCAGGGATCTCGTCTCATTTATATGGTATGGGTATGTATTAAACCTACACTGAACGTTTTACAAATGTTGTTCTGAACGAAATTATGGTAAATACCATATAATAGCATACCTAATGTATAATATGTTGATGGTATAAGGTACCTTGGTTTTATAGAGTTGTATTTTCTTACAATTTTTTTCAGATGATCAAAGAACTAAAAATGTTATATGCAATGCAAGTGTGTAACTCTAAATGCATAAATTAATTACTGAGTACAGTTTGTAGTCTGTACCAAAAACATTTATTGAATTTCTCAGTGGTTTTTGAGAAAATAATAAAAATAGCACAAGCACACTGCGCACCAATCATCAACTTTAAGCGGGTTTTAACTTGGTTTTAATATATAGGTATACGTATACTTAAGAATTTTATTTTCGTCGGAATTACGCCGAGTTGAAGCAGTAACATAACTATACTCCCGTGCGAAGCCGGCGTGGGTCAGCTAATTAGTTCAACATAACCGTATTACTAATATAAAAATAAATTACTATTGTAGACTGTAGAGTACTTGAATCGCTATCCACAGAAAGAGGATAAGTCCACTTTATACAACTTTTTAGGAGAGACAAAAAACATGTAATGGACGTGTTAATATCCTTTCTCTGTTGTAAACTGTTATTTCTGAGTGCTATTTTTAAATGTTTGGACAGTTGGATTTATCTCTTCTCTACAATAAACTATATGTACCCATTTACGAGTGCTAAATGCGAAATGGTGATAAATTCAAAATTGATAGGATTCATTCCCTTATTCCTGCAGTTCGCTCACTTAATATAAATTAATTATTAAATATCCTTATAAATGTAGTAGCACACGGCCTCCTCTACCAATTAGTATTGTTTTTCATATATGCGATGATTTATTTTAAATTAAAATTAACTCAATAATGAGGTACATTCTAAACCTTCAAATCATTCAGAATATTAATTTTTATCATAAAATAATTATTTTTCAACTGTTACTACTTTTGTTCCCAACAATTCAGCTCTATATTATTAATAGCCTATTTCAAAAACTTTTATCATACTTCTAAAGTTTTGATTAAGCCAACAACACTCAAAAAAAGTTTCAAATCTTAAGTTTAATCAAATGTTAATTTTCTATACTTACAACACCGAGTTTACAGAGTAAAAACTATACCTACAAATTATTGAGTAGGACTATATAGGCGCGTAAAGATATATATTAGATTCTTCTTTAGGAGCAGTAAAAAACATTCAACTTTGCAGTTTCCTGTTGCAAATTGGATCTTTTGAACCATTAGAATTTTACCAGTACTTTTCAAAATAACCAGATAAAACTATAAAACAAATTATTTTAACTTGTGAATTGTGGTTCATAAATTAATAGGTAACCTTAGAGACTATTGAAGTTTCACCAAATATATTTTATAATAGCATTTTCTATGAATTGTCTACGATTGACGTAATTCGTCAAAAATCAAAATCACGAATATTTGCACATTTTTTAAAATTAATTTAATTTTTAAATGTAATTAAAAATGCATACAATTTTTAGTTTTCATACCAAAGGCTTGAAAATTGAATATAAGTTTTCGTATAATACTGGAATTGTAAAAATAAATCATCCTAAAGCTAAATTAATTTTTTATTAGCATTATTGACGTTCAAATATTAACGAAATTGGATGTTCAAACTTACTATAGCGTTTCTCATCAAACGATTTTTATTTTTTTCAAACAATATTGATCGTACGGACCTGAAACTAGTGAAACTTGACGCCATAACGTATAGTGATATATATAATATTATTTTCTATACAATGACATTTTCAAAGTACATGTGTACTAAATTTTAGTTATTTACACCACCAATCCATTCACAATATTATAAATTATTACATTTCTAAGGTATAGGTATACGTTGGTATTGACTTATATGTTTTTAGCAATAATGTATGGTAGGTATAATAATTAATAACATAGGTTAATGTTTGCGAAGTTTTTGGCATAAATTAGTTTTACCTATATACCATATTACTAATTGAAAAATAAATTATAAAGTGACTATAGAAATAGCGATTGACTCGCCGTCTCCTATCAGAATCGTTCATTGTATAATAAATGCAATAATTTATCATTGAATTCAAATTTAACACATAAATAATTTATCTATTACAGTGACTAACTCAATGACGAGGTACAATCGAAATAACCACCTACTATAGATACATAGCTGACTGCTGAGCAACATTAACGTTTTTTTTTTTGTATATATATATATATATATACAATATAGGTAATAGGTACATAAAACAATATAAAATTTTGTGCATTAAAAAGAAAATGTGAAAATATATTTTGTAAAATTGACAATTTACTAATGTATTTGAAAAACAGAATTTTTAAATTGCTTGCTTTCCTTTTTTATCCATAAGAATATATGAATAACAAATTTTTATCTTCTAAATTGCTAAAAATGTTTAAATTGCTGATATCGCTAGAATTATAATTGCATATCTTTTTTTATTCAATATATGTATACCATAAACTCATAGACAGCTAAATATCTTATACGTTACGTATACTAATACGTATAATAAATATGTGTATATTATACATTTGTACCCATGTCGAAATGTGTAATGATACATAATATTATTATTTGAACGAATCGTTTAAATGAATGGATCTTGATGTATATATTATGTATACACGCGGATTTCTCGGTACATTTTGTGATTTTATGTAGTCAAATAAACCTACCTACAACCTATACCTATTAATGTTTTTGAACTTCGTGAAGCTAAATCTAACTTCAAAAGTTTAATTAATTATTGTAACTATATCCAGTATTCTTTAGTTGAAGAGGTTAGTTAATTTATTACCACCATATCATATTCTAAATGGTATTGAGAAATGGAAATGGAAACGTTTAAATTCTAAATTTCAGGGATTACAGTTATTGGCGTTGTATCGAAAAAACAATAAATACAATTATATCCAATCATAGTTTATACTAAACACATATTATCTCGTTGTTTAATATGATGACAGGTTATCTCGGCTCTCCGTCCTCCGATGTCATATGTACATTATTATGATTCAGTGATCCGTGATCACTGGCTGAAAAATGTAGTGTTACGTTATTAAATTGTGAACACAATGAATTTATTTACTGATTGGTAACCGGTACACATATATTTCGAAAAATGAATAATTATTCTTAAATTAAATAATACTAATCATTTCGAATGATCCTTTCGTATTATTTATTATTTTATATATATAGGTACAGTAATCCACCAACTACGACCATATTGCTTACTCGCTAACCTTTTTGTTCTTTGAATTTTAATATAACGTTTTACCGCAGTATGATTTTACAATTAAAATTTTACATTTTAACACTTTCCAGTTTCCACGTAGGTAAGTTCACCAAAACTAAATGTTCACAACCATTATCAAATAAATCATATTATAATAAGTTAGTGCAAGCAATATCTAAACGTTAAACAATATAACCGTGCGTCACATCCTATATCGCACATTAATAATTGATTTATTCAATAACTATAATATTATTGTTATTATTATTGCGTACCTATATACCTAGCTAGGTATACAGTATACACATAACGTTGTTGGTGTATTTTAACTGAACAACAATATATATATGTATTTAGCTATACCCATAATACCCTATTATATTACACAATCTGATAATATAAACTTCGTTTCCTACGCCGTCGACTCCCATTAACGTAAGTATACAGTGGAGCGCGCGTTATGATAACTAATCAATTAATCGGCGAGTAAACCGAAAGGGCGCGGTGGGTATCGGAGATATTCAGCCATTCAGATATTTGATCATAAGATGATATACTTGTACAGTTGTACAGTTATACTTTATACAATTACTACATACACACATACCAAATATGCATATATTAAGTTATGCAAAATATTATAATTTATTATACGACATGAATTTCCGACGGAAAAGTCAAGTGAAACGCGGCATTTTCGAGAATGCCTCAAGTGCCGCCTATACTGAATGGAGAGTATATACAAGTGCCTATTATAAACGATGTGTAATGCAAACAATTAATAGTACCTTCTATGTACCTATATATAATATTTTAATTACGCATTCATAATATTTATATAATGATATTGATAAATCGTTGATATATATTGTTATATTAAATGTATATTATACCTACATATAGCTTACCACGGGTGAGACGGCCACGCCACAATATAACGGCGACACCTGTACCGTGGCAAGCCAAATATTAAACCATTTCGAAAAAGGTGTGGTCCCGTTTTGCGAAAAATAAGAGAAAAAAAGTAAAATAAAAACCTATTGAAAAATATTGATTCCGGCGCCCGCGAGAAAGAGATACTGCGGCCTTGGCCGGCGTGTTTCTTTGGCGCGCGCACGCGAGACCTCACGCCGGCCGATATATAATAATGTATAATATGGTCTATATAGATATATAGCACTTTTGCACCAAGCACGTACAGCTATCTGCGGGTCAACAAAACCAATACCCAAAGTTCATCTCTCCGGAAATCGGCCAAGTTCATTACAAAAATACAGGTACCTACCTAACGTGTCGTGTATATAAAAATACATATGCAGTATAACACTGCACAATATAGATAATATTATATAATACAAAATTATTATGCGCGGGTATTAATCATAAAACAACATTGCTGGTAGCGCAGGGGCGTTGATCTGGTCGAATTTTTGAGGAGCGGTCATTTCGAATATCACACGACAAAGGTGTATTTTTCGGGAGGCCTTTGGAATAATATTTGAGAGGCCAAGCCCGCGTATACGATTCCCGCCCTCCGGTCGCCGTCGCAGGCATTATTATGTAGATAGGTCGACATGACATTCGTACATATACCATCAAATTATTTATGTACCTATACAGTGTTCTGCCATCGGTTATAGGCGCGGGCGGTGGATAAAAAAAAAAATAAAATACATTTCGAGCAAACCGTATTATATAGTCGCACATGATGCATCCATTGTAAAACCCTGTCAAGGCTACACCGACTGTTAGGTTAGGTGGGTGTGTGCAGTACCTACACACGTATAATATATGTATAAATATAGGCACGTATACAGATATACACTGCGTATAATAACATGTTATGGCATTGACGATAACCGTCACGCACGCACACTGTGTGTATAATACGATATTATATGTATATAATAATCATTATAATACACGTACGTAATAATAATATATATATATATATATATATATAAACGCTAAAATAAAACCGAGACGAACTAGGTTAATCAATAGGCGCGCGCGCGCTGTGCGGTGACATCGGGACGGCGGTGGCCATCGATGGTCGCACGGCTCGGTCCATCGATGGTTGCGCGGCCCGCACATCGATAGTGGCGCCTGACGCCGTGGTCGCGGGGGTCGAACGCGCTAGCTGTGGCAGCGACAGCGCGCGCGTCACGCCGCCGCCGCCGCGCTAAAAATATACAATCGCGCCTTGGACGAGCCGTTTCGGTATCTCGCGCGCACATCGATCATTTGCCGCCGCCACCGCCGCGCTACCGTTTTCGCCGTCGACGGCGCGGCCGCCGCTTGCAGTGCGACGACGAGTTGTGCGCATAATAATAATAATAATAATAATAATATCTATAGCCGGCGAAAGAGAATCTCTCGACACGACGAGGCGGAAGAAACGAGCCGAATTCGAGACGTCTCGCTGCGTCGGCTGGTGGACACACACACGCTGCTATTACGCTGACGGACGGAAATCGGCGCGCCGGACGGGTGATTGGTGGCGGTGCAACAGGAGACGACGGCGGCGGGAAACGGACATGTTATGCGGCTCGGTAGTCGGGTCGGCGGTGCAGCAGGCGAGTGTTCGTCTTCTTCGTCGTTAATAACGTCATGTACGCGTCATCGTCTGCCGACAAGTACGGCACCGGCAGGACCGCGACCGCCAAGACGTACCATCAACATCACCTACATCACCTGCACCACCACCACGTCGGCACGTCGTCGTCGTCTTCGTCGTCGTACGCGTTGTCGTCCGAGCTGAGCGCCGACAGGCGGTCCAGAGCATACAGCAGCGCGCCCAGACAGGTGACGCCGGTCCGGTCAACCGCGGCCGCGTCGTCCCGGTTGACGGACATCAACGGCAACATCAGGTCACTGAGCCTGAGCAAAAGCCTGTCGCCGGCGTCTTCGTACTCTGCGGCCAGCGGAGTAGGATCGGCGACACTAAGTTCTGGTCGTGGAGAATTCGGCGGAAAGACCGCTGGTGCAGCCACACTGCTGCAGCTAGGCAACGACAATAAACGGTATGACGCAACAAAAAAACGTTTGGACGCGTTCTACAACAGCAGATCGCCGTCGTCGTTGCTGAACAAATCGTACAATTACAAAGCTGGCAACTTGTCGTACTTCGAAAAGTACAACAAACAGCAGCAGCAGCAAGACTCTCCTCCGCCCAACGAACCATTACAGCAATCCAGATATGTCAACATGAACAGGACAAATTACGGTGCCATCACGGACAACGGTGCTCTACACCCGGAGTCGTCGTCGTCGGCGTACAGGTCGGTGTCCGATTCGAAAAAGGGGGTGGTCGGCATCCGGAACATAGGAAACACGTGCTACATGAACTCTGTGCTGCAGTGCCTGAGCAACACCAAGAGCCTGACGGACAGCGTCCTGGACGACGTGGATGGGGCCGACGGCAAGCTGATCCGGGTGTACCGAGACCTCTTGTCTCGAATCTGGACCGCCGCCGACAGCCATCCGGTGGACACTACCGCGTTCAAGTCGGCATTCCAGCGTCTGTCCCCGCGATTTGCCGGCTACGAGCAGCAAGACGCCCAAGAGTTCCTGCGACTGTTGCTCGACCGACTGCACATGGACGTTAACAGGGTGAAGGTCAAGCCCCGGGCCATGCCGGACGTGGACGAAACGCTCAAAGACAACGCGCTGGCCGCTGAGTTCTGGCAGAGGTACCTGGTCACGGACAACAGTACCGTGGTCGACCTGTTTGCCGGACAGCTCAAGTCCACTCTCGAGTGTTCCACGTGTGGCCATAAGAGTATCACGTTCGAGGTATATAAGTTACATTATGTATATTTTACATGGGTATTAGGTTTACCAAGGTTGTTGGCTGATGCGAGGTATAATATTATTATAATACACTATATTAAGACTATAGTGTGACTACGATGTAATAAAATTGTAAATTTAAAAAAAATTGACCCCAATCCGAGCGTGCTAGATTAAAAATACGCTATACGCGCGTACACATTCCTCTGGCAACCAGCCCGGGCCGCCGGCGCCAAGTTACGTAACGCGATGATGAGCGTATAATATATAGCATTTTTTTTTTAAATACTTTTTCTTTCCCGATACTCCGCAGCGTTGCCGGTTTAACTGAGAACTGAGAAGCCTTAACCTCCTCCGCCCACACTCACGAAAGGTATTTCTAGTCCACCCTGCCGCAAAGAAATGTCTTATACAAAAATCTGGATTCTGGAGAATTTATACTAATTGTTCTACGTTTACCGTATAGGTGTTTTGGGATGTGTCACTGCCACTGCCGTCCAGCGGCTCCACTAACATAGTGTCCATCAACGACCTGCTGCACAATTTCACGCAGGAAGAGGTGTTGGACTTCCGCGAACGGCCTCGGTGCAGCGTTTGCAAAGTGGACAGGAAGATGTTCAAATCGTACCGATTTCAGCGGTTGCCCAGGTACCTAGTGCTGCATCTGAAGCGTTTCCAGGGAACACAATCATACAAGAAGATCACGTCGCTAGTGGCGTTCCCGTCCGTGTCTCTGGACATGAGCCCATACGTGTCCGGTACGGCCCGGAGCATACAGCCACACGCCTGCAAATACAACCTGTACGCGGTGTCCAACCACACGGGCACGCCGATCGCCGGACACTATACCGCCATGTGTAAGCACCCGGTCACCGGCGACTGGAACTTCTTCAATGACAGCTCCGTCTCACGAATCACGTCGTCCGCGAAACTCATAAGCAACGAGGCGTATATACTGTTCTACGAGGCCGCGAATTATTAATTAGCCGATGAAATCAGGTTTATAAATTGTTATTTTTATTTAATTTTTTTTGATATCCGTCCATAGATCGAGGGTTGACATGAAACTATACATATATTATGTATACCAATAAGACCTACCTATATCATATTATTATAACTGCTGTCGCGTACGACGTTTCAACTTTGTACGAAACTTTGCAATACTTCTACAGTCTACACTATACTTGCATATAATATATACCTATTACCTAAATACATGATATAGAGTAAAATAAAATAAAATTCTTACCTACGTGTAATTGGTAGCGGCAGTACTTAAGTGCACGACTAGTAAAATACCTATATCGGGGAATGTGGTGGGAGAGGGACACGAGAGGGGAAAGGTTTACCAAGGTTTTATTATAATAGGTAACTATGTATATATAGATATAGATAATAGCCTATAGCCATATAGGTAAAATAGGTGTACCGTGTACAACACACGTTTTATTATCACGTTAGACTATAAATTTAAGTCTAACGTGATACATTATAATGTATTATATTATAGTACATTATTATTTAGTACATTATAATGTTAATACAAAAAAATGCAAGAGTACATACCCACTACATAATAACTAATATAGGTCTTATATAATCAGGGTACGGTCAAGATAAAATATATGACGTCTATGTTTTGCGAATCACTAATTTAGATCGAATAGTTGGAACTATAAGATCAAATTTCTGGGAGGGGGGGGGTTGATGAGGGGTGAGAAAATACTAATGCAAACAATGGAATAGTAAAATAAACAAAATTTCTCATCAATTCTTTAAAATTGTAAATGTATTTTAATGGGGGGGGGGGGGGCAAGCTCCATCAGTTGCGCTAATAATTTTGTTACCGTATTGTAAGAAAATTGAAATATTTGTAGCAATTCATGCGCTCAGTTAGTTATGTATTAATTAAATTTAATGATATATATTATTTAACATTGGTAAAACAATAATTGTAGATCAGTGGTTGATTGATAGGTTTGATAGGTACTATATGATATAAATTATCACATTAACAATAATCAAAATTGAATTACCGAATGGCAAATTGTAAGAAAAGAAAATTGTGAACCTAAAATGTTGGCATCTTTACCAATTAATCATTATACACTTGTTTATTTTTGTCTTAAAATTTATTTTCTAGGGACATTTGAATATAATATAATTTATATTATGCTGATGTTATTTTAATAGCTTCAAGTCATGTAGGCATGTCCTGTACTTAAAATTAATTATTTGGAAATCTTTTACTGTACATTCTACCTAGCCTGGTTAGGCTTGACATTTGATACTATTTTATAATAAGTTTAAATGTTCAACAAATATTTTTATTTTTTTTCTTCACTTATACCTTACCCTTTCAAAAATACATTAAGGTACAATTAATAAAGCCTATAAAATGGTAAATGATAAATGGTAAATAGTAATATGCAACTATGTACTTCTAAAAACAATTTTTTTATTTTTACCCATAACTATTTGTTTAATTTTTTCCTGTGTACTTATTTTTAAATTAACAACAAATTTAATTTTGTTCCGCTTGGATAAAATGATTAATACTATTGGCAACTTATAAGAGATATTGAGATATCTGTTAAACTTTACATAGGGTTACCTTAGTTTATATGAATACAATATGTAATATGTATATATATAATATTATATTGACAGTTTAATTTATACAATTTTATCAAAAGTTAACTTTGTTTTGCACTAATTAAAAGTTTTTCCTACAATTTATGTAAAAAGTTAAAATTATTAATGGAGACTTACTATTTTTATCATATTAGTGTCTATAATTGTGTATATATGATTTATACACATTTGTTATTTTTCTTGTTCCTTAGTAACTTATTAAAACAGTTTATTTATTGTTGATTGTTGATTATTATATTATTTATGGAACAAATGAATTATATTTTTAATCAATTGTGGCTGAAACATGAATTATAAATGAGTATATAATTTATTAAATGTAAATAAATTATATTATTTACAATAATAATATAACATTATAGAACTGCAAGTATACTTCAATATAATAACAGAAGTACCACGTATCTGTAAACTTAATCAAGAATCAAATATTTTGATATCAAATTATTGTTAATTTCTTTGAGGTTATTTGTTTGATTATAAATTGATATTTTCCTTTAATTGTATCAAACATATCTCATTTATGAATGTGTGATATTTGCATAGTTTTAAATAAGATCCATGAAAAATGCTAAATATGTAATAACATGGTACCTACTGTCAATTGTCATTACTCATTAGTATATGGTAAATTTTTTTTTTTTTATGAAATTCATCAAGTTATTATCATAATTATTTTTACTTTTGATAAACATGAATCAAAATAGTTTTAGTTTAAAAAAAATATATTTGACATTTTGCTACATATATAAAATACAAAACTTTATAAACTAATTTGATGTTAATAAGCCAATAAGATATTCATGTATTTATCATTATTCATTATGTTATTACTTATAACTTATAATTTAAAATATTGTGTGATTTAATGAATTTCACATAAGGTCATGCTGAGCATATTTTGTTGTCATAGGAACGATTGTGAGTTTGGGATCCATAGCAAGAGGTTTTCGCAATTCTATAGCAGCATGGGTTAATTGTAGAGCACAATCTGGATGAGTACCACCTGGTAAATTGCTGCATTCTAGTTCCAATAAGTCAGCAATACTGGTTAATAAGTCATTGAAGCTGTAAGCGATTGCAGCTTTTCGAATTCGATTTAATTCCTAAACAAAAATTTATTGAAAACAAATAAAATGTATTTTAACTCTAACTTTTGAATTACCTTATAAAAGCTTGGAATTTTGTCTGGCATCTTTCTTGCTTGTCTTAAAATTTTTTGAATATCTGCTTGAAGACCAGCCTCTTTAATCCATACTAATTGTGATTGGTTATAACTACGTTTATCAGGAGTTTTACTTGGTTGTGTTTCATCAACATCTGTAATGTAAAGTAAAATATGAATTATAATAATAAGTAACCATTATAATATAAGATGTTTACCTGATTTGTTTAATTCTGTTGGTGATAATGTAAGATTTCGAATATCGCCCAACCAAGGAATAGCATTTGTACCAGGTTCAAGAATAATTAACATTAAGTTTGATTTTTTTTTATTGTCTGCCCAACTAACCAATAATCCATACCAATTAGAGCTTAACTGACAAACAGCTGTCATATTTTCAACCTATAAATATTTGAATTTATTATTTTAAACTATTTAAAACGTAATAATATTATATACATTAACACAAAGTTTTTTACTTTTAAAGCTCCGTGTAATAACACACAAAAAGATGGAGTTCTTGCAGATGCTTCATTAGTCTCTGAGCATTCATCTGAAATTCGTTGAGGTAAAACGAGATGACGGGATAAAGTTGCTGGGCATTCTACTTTTGAGGACTCTAGAAATCCAATTATACTTAGTTCACTTGAAATGCAACAAGTCATTATTTCAAAATCTGCAGCTTTTGTATAAGACTAAAATATTTAAATACATTAATAAATTAAATAGTTAGTAAAAAAAATGTTATATTACCATAGGAGGGGGAATCAAATGAACATCAGACTTTAAATTACCACATCGTAACACTGCGCTATAAGGTACATATGTTTCTTTAGCAATTTTTTCAAACACTTTTGCAACAGATGACGGGGTTAAAGGCAATTCAGGTGAAGTTATATATCCAAGACCATTTGGAAGTTTGTTTGAGTCATAATTATTTTTGTAAAGCGATGAAACTTGATCCAGGGGAACAACTATTAATTTTCCAGGAAATAGAAATGGAGTCATGTCTGGTTTTCGAAGACCTTCATAACAATTACCATCAGTAATCATAATAACCTAAAAAATATTATTTTAAATATTGAAATTATTGAAATATTACACAGGGTAGAACCTTATTAATCTAGACTTATTTGTGCTCTGGCTTGTCCGAATTAATAAAAGTTCAGATCAAGCAAATTAATCTATGAAATAAGCCGAGGTGCAGATTTAAACACTCTGTTCAATAATAAAAAAAAATATGTATTATAGATAATATAAGAAATAAAAATTTTAGTAAACTAAATAATATAATGCAACAAAGTATATTAAGTATTAGGCCATACACAATACAAAATAACTTGTTATTCAGATTATTATTTTGATAGTACTAATAGTGTATATTATTAAATGGCTGTCTGGATTAATGAGGTTCTACTGTAGTTTCAAATAATTATTTATGTCTTACTTGACAGGTTACCGAGTTAGACCACTCACTATGGACTAAATAATTAATAGTCTGTATTACAGGTGGATAACATGTGTTAGTTCTGAACTCCAACTGTGTTATTTTTGCTTTAATCAAGTCATAATCACGGGTAAATGAACACAGTACATCACAAGTGGATGAAAATGTAACCTGTAACAACATATTAGGGAATAAAGAAATAAGTAGTATAATAGTAATAACTAATAGGTATTAGTTATTGGTGAAATATAATTAAGAAAATAGTTTTACTTTCTAAATTTAAATAAAAATGTACATTTATCATAAATAAAATATTATTCTAATTTCTAGCTAAAGCCAATTCAATTTATGCAATTCAAGTTTGTATTAACTAATAAAACAATACAAACTACAATGATGGAATAATATACTTAACAAATATATGTTTATAACATATTACTTTAAATACTATGTGTGTATATAGTAATAAATATAACCAATGAAAAATAAATAAATACTTATTTAAAGTATAAACAAGATATAGGTATAGTAAATGTCTAAGTATATTAAATATTTTTTAATATTGTCAGTTCTATAATTTAAATATTTAATCACTCTATTAGCAAGAAAATTACTAATAACATTATGTTAATAAAATAATTTAAATAGTCTTTGGTAATATTTAAAATGAATATTTTTGGTACATTTCATTATCCCAAATAAATACTCACAACAGCCACAAACTCTAATCTGGAGTGTACAGCTAAATAGTCCAAAAGAACATTGACACCGTGTGTGGCCAACTGTAGCAACGTAAAGGACTCTTTGGTATCTTTGATTTTAATGTCTCTGAGCATGGAAACAGACAGATCAATGGCTATAACAGTAGCCATCTTCCAGGCTGATCGCGTTTCTATAAAAGCATCCCTAGCCTAATAATTATTTTAAGGATTGCATTAAACATAAAATTTTGTTTGACACCAAGAGTGCAAAACGAATATTTTTTTTAACAAGGAACGTCTTACTACTTTACTTACAAAACGGCTATTATAATAATATCTTATAGCAACAAAACCTAAGTGCCTAGACGACCAAAGTACCAACTACTTGTACTAAAGGCTATAGCTAGACAGTAATTAAAGAAGTTACATACATATTATTTTATATTTATTTTACGGAATTAATTTCTTATCACACGCACCCACACAAAATGTTATCACGTTATTTGTTATCATCTTATCACTGGCAGTTAATTTCGTTCAGTTTGTCTTTCTGTTCGCTCAGAGATTCCTCGGCTTGTACACGCGTTGGTAACACTGCTTGCTTTTGAAACGGCCACGACCGCGCGCACACCGCACAAACTACACTATACCGCCACCGCACCGGTCAACGCCACCGGGTATAGCAACGCTCCCATGTCATTACCGTTACTACTTTTTTTTTTACCATGGTCCCTCACACCGACACGTTCTTTGGAACGTAAACAAAACTCAAACCAGTCCGAGACACAACTCGTTGTGCGGTAGTAGTGGTTTGCCGTGGTGCGTATCTCGCGTGTGTGCTGCTCGAATTTTCTCTATTTATCGGTAGTTTTGTTTAGTTTTGTGCCGTTGGCTTTATTTTTAATAAATAAATATGATTTTTGTGACAATATATATGGTTGGTCCGTTGCGTTTTTCTGTTTTCAAATGTTTAACCGCGCGTTTTTAAATTATATACAGCTACCGTTTAATCGTCCACCTGCTCGTCGTTCGGTGGATATAGTATAATAATATTCGTTTGTTCTTGGTTTTTTTTGTTCGTGTTTTGACGGTTTCTTAAATAATAAGAATCGGAGCGACGCCTGAAGACAATTTGAAGACGGTGAGTTTCCAGTGTTAGCTTTTTGCATCGTTGGCTGATATTTAGATCAATAAGAATTAATGAATGTTTATATAAAAGTATTGTGGGTAGGTAGGTATATTAACAATTGTTTTTTGATTTTTAAACGAACTGTGTTTGTACCTTCCATCTGTCGACTAAAATTTAATCGCAATAATGAGAATTAGAGACTCATAATTAGTCATTACTCATTGCAGAGCATGTATAGTAGGAATATAAAGTTTTTAATAATTACTTTCCGGCACGTAGTTATTTCTATTTCAAAGTAGTAAATAGTAATATTGATATTTGTTTTTAACCGTAGTTTTTGGAAAAGGATAGAACCAAAATTAATTTGTGTAAAGCTAGGTAAGATTAGAATGCATACTTACATACTTATAATTAAAAAATAAAATGATTATTTTAATATCAAATGTACTATTTCATTTCATGTAATATGACAAAATATATATAATAACTGTATAGTACACATAGTATACATGCAGAAAAAGAAATTGGTATTAGATATTTGAATGTAGTTTGAAAGTTAAATTAAACTCCTGATTTGGATAAAATATATTGGATTATATATTGTATGATGATTTATCAATATCCGTTTTCGATTGAAGTATTTACGCTTTAATCAATATTTAGTTTTTTTCAAACCTATTAAACCGGAAACAGACGTGTCTTATTGGTGATTAGAGTCGCTTTAATATATTTTTTGTTGAAACCTAGCCATTAACGCGTATTTTTTACAATATTTATGCTTAGGTATTATTGTACTAGTAATTATAGGTATATACATTAAAAATTGTTTGTTTCTAACAACATTTTAATGGATTTATTGTAATAATTATCGTATTATATTTCATCAAAAATGTTGATAAGCTTAGTGTTAAATATTTTTGTAGGTACTACCTAGGTACCTACTTGTTTATAGATCGAGTTACACAAACATTAATTGTATATTTGAATATTGTGAAGTTTGCACTTTTTTCATAAATCGTTATTTACTACATTATAGGTATTCAAAATTCAAATCAAAATAAAATAACGATACTGGTTAATATAGTTACCAAATGTAACCTAATATTAACTTATCCTAATACAGGTTAAAGTTTCAGTTAAGAAGACATTCGCTCATTCGCATGTGCTGTCTCTTAATATGACTTATTTCCATATATTATAATCTATGTATCGGTTTTACTTCAGTTTATGTATACCTAGTTAGTATTATAATTAATTTACATATCATCGATTTTGTAGAGGAGAATTTAAACAGGGCCCATGCAGTTTTTTTCTTCAAATATTTATTTTAAAACAAGTTATATAAATTTGAAAAAATTAATTATTTAAGGTGGTACTTTTTATAGGATGGGTTCGGTCTCTAAATCAGGATACTGTTTGTTTTCTCTCTCTGACCCACGCGTAATATAGATTATAGACAAAAAACATTAATGCAGAATCTTATTTTTTTATGTTTTTGAATAATCTTAGAGTAAAATTACCCATTATGAAAACCATAAAGAATAATATTTTTGGGAGTATGACATCAATTTGTCTAAATATTGTGTCGAAACAATTAAAAATTACCAACATTTTTTTTTATTTTTGAAAGTCTTATACAAAGTCAAATAATTATAAAATATAAAACCAATACATCATACCCTCAAAAATATTATTCTCTATAATTTTTGTAAAGGTGATTTTTCTAACAAGATTATTCAAAAATCATAAAAAACTTTTTTAAGCGAAAGCGTTTTATCTATGTTATACGTACCCACATGTAGAGAAAGAAAACAAATATTGCGCTGACATCCTCTTAAGTAATTTTAAAATATAAATATGAATAAAAAACACCGCTTGGGTTCATTTTACGCGTGAAGTCGGATTCTCGTGGTGCGTAGCTCGGCTTACTGTTCCGTGTGGATCTTCATCGCATCGAAGGTGATCTTTTGGGCACGAGTCAAAGGGTACCCGCACTGAGCTTCGAGTCTAGTCGAGGTATCCCGACTTTCTTAAGTAAGAGTTAAGATACGTGTCGTGGTAACGTCAAGGCTCAGCTCGTCCAATTGTCCGTTACAGCTGGCGCCGCGAACCGAGACTACACGTGCTGGAATAGTTGGATGCCATTATAATATTGTATATAAAGCCGCTGGCTCAACTCGTAATTTAATCATTTATTTCATATTTAATATCAAAAGTCAACATGGGTACATGCCTAACTAATTTTCCATACAAACAATAGTACATTTAACAAACTTACTAAAAAACAGTTTATATAATTTTTTATTGCAATTTCATTTTTTTTTCTTTTATCAGATATTTTTGTATTTGCATATACCTAAGTTGTCACTAGAACTTTTCAAAAACAGCCTACTATATTATTGTATCGATTTTAATTATAAGTCAAATTTAATGATATATAATTTAATTTTAAGGAAATTTTAGTAATATTTAGGTAGTTTGATATTATATCGATTCAAGTTAATGTACTAAAAATGTATAACCACTAAAATTGTGTTTTTATCGTACATTGAGTGTTATACACAATCTTTTCTAACTGGTCAACTGAGCTTAATATTACACATAGGTATTGTGTGTCTATAGAATAGACCTATATTTACCATACCCAAGTCTTATCCCGATCGAGCACTAAAAAATCAATTGTACTTGTAATATAGGTAGGTACACGTGAACTATCAATTAATGTCATATTTAAGTTCCTATACATTTATTATATAATATTTCTTATACACTTGACAAGGGCATTTTCTATTTTTATTTGTTATCTATTAAAAGCAATACACATGCATAATTAAAATATTACATAGATACCTACTTACCTATATTCGTTAAATTGATTTATTTCATTAATGTCGTGGTAGACAATTTTATAGTGTTGCACAGGCGCCTGGTACAGTGGTACATAACTTATGAATAACCAAGAAAATATGTCATATATCAATTTATTAATCCAAAATATTGAATAATTATTGTCCTTGTTAATAAAAATTAATACTTATGATGCAGGTTATCATAATAGATACCTATATTTTCCCTACAATTCAGTATTTTTTAGTAAACTAGATACTTCTATAATTATTTATAAATATATTATTAGATAATTAAAATTAAAGAACTTCAAACTAAATATGTGGTATGCGTTAAAATTGTTTTATTGTATCTAACCAAGAACATCCATTAGTTTGGTACCTGTTATTGTATTATAGTTTATATAGGTACTTGAAGAACCATAAAATCGTATAGTTTGAGATTTGAAGAACTGCATCTATTGTATTATAATCTCCAGAGTCTCGGCGCCATTTCGAAGGACATTACTACACTGGTTGTGTCCAGAAAGTTGGCGCCGTCGATGAAATCTAGGTACGCACCCTCGAGTAGCACCTATATATACCTACATATACGTATATGTATATATGTCCAAGTGTCCGGCGTGTACAGTTAATATGTGTATAGAAATAATATTTTTCAACACAAAAATACGGGTGAATAATAATCTTTGAGGGAAATCTCGACATTGCAGATTAACAACTGGTTTAAAATATATGAAGAGAGAAAAAAATTATAAACATAATGTCAGTTAAATCGTCGGGCTCCACGGGGTCTAAGACTGGCGGCCGGAAAAGGCGTGGTTGTAGATCACCCACTGGAACCAGTTCAATATAATGATATTTTTTTTATAAATGTTGGTTTGGTTCTCCTATACCTATCTATTCCACTTTTGTATAACCCTTGCTTCATGGATTGATATTGTTTATTTTATAGTTGCACCTGATCTTGCCGTTAACACTCTGCGCGGTATATTCGTGTGTAACTTTAATTGTTACACTATTTCCTTTACGTAAATGTTGACCCTCTCTTTCCCCGCGATCTGTTTTCATTTTATTAAAAATTATCTTGGAAATTATTATAGATTGACGAAATAAAATCCAGGCAGATACTGGTAAAAGTTGAGTTCAAAATTCAAAAATAACAAAATATATAATATATTTAACTTTAAAATTAAATTGGTCATTTCCTTATCATTCATGTTATTTTAATCTTTGTTAACTTTCGAATTTACTTAGTCGGAAATTATCTTTAGATAAATAAAAAATTTTTACATTATTGTACCTAATCTATAATAATCATAGAGTAGCTTATAAATAAAAATGTGTTATTATAAATTGCAGATATACCCGGTTTATATTAATAGTTTATTTATAAATATACATTTATAGACTTTGCATATAGTAGATTATATTTGTAATATTATCAATGAATACTATTTGTCTTTAGATCAAACGTTTTATTTTCGGATTATAATTATTTAAAAAAAAGAAAATGTTTAAAATTTAGGGTCCCAATAAACAATAATTCACACAATCAAAATTTACGTATGTCAATTTATTATATTTACCTAAAAAAAATATTAGGTAAGATTAATACTATGATGTAGGTACCTACCTACTTGAACGTTTTGAGTTTTTACGTCTTACTAATTTTATAAATATGGATTAAATTACAAATAATAATCGTGGGGTGAAGCACAATATGACCAAAATATACTGCAGCTATAAATTATCCATATTATATAGTATATGTTAAACCTAAAATGTATTATATGTGTTATGTATTTATGTCTACAGTATGAACCTATGTAAACTATAAAAATAATTACTATTTATAACATCTTAAAATATTAAAATGTTTTTAAGTAAAATTGATTTTAAATCCGAAAAAAAAACTAAAACAAAAACTGTAGAATGTAAGAAGCACATTTAGAAAATGTAATTTGTTTCTTTTATACATTGATAACATTTTGATAATGATTTCCATAGTTGAATATTTAAATAATAAACTAAAACTGGATTGTTAAATTGTGAGAGCTGGGTGTACATTGCAATAACGCATCTAGAGTCTAGATATTTTAGTTGTATAATATTTTAAAAGTATAAAATAACATAATTTTTTATGGTGGAACTATAATTGTGTACAAATTTAAAAATATTAACAAATGTTCTTGTTGATTTTGTGAAACTTGTTAAGCAATAATACATCAATTATTTAATGTGTATAATATACATATTTAATTTATTTATTTTTAATTATTTAAGTTGCGTTATAGTTAATGTATTCCTAAAAAGCAGACAATGTAATACAATTATTACATTATACATTATACCATTATAAATGTAGTAACTATACTTTTAAAATTTTATTTATATCTGCATAAGTAAATCATAACATAATATATAGAATATAAATATTATATTATGCCTTACATTTTTTTTAACGAGTGAGTTTTTGAGTACCAATGTACCAAATATGTACCAATACATATTTCCGTATTTACCTAACCAATTAAAAATATTTAAATTAATATTGTTTAAACTAGAGTTCAAACTTAAAAAACTAAATTGTACAAATTTTTTTTCAACGCTTTCTTATATACATGTGACATCAAACATTCAAGCGTCTTAGTAGGTAGTGATTAACATTCGGGTTGGTCAGTAACCTTAATAATCCTTTCCTAATCCGACTGATGCATTAAACAAACGAATATGTAATCAAATAATTATAGCGTGGGAATACTCTGTCAAAAATTATCTAAAACATTAGTGTATGGGTACGTTGATAATATTTAAGTACCTTAAGTAAAAATGTAATATTTATACTTTAATGTAATTTATTTCCCTTACTTTTTTTATTAAAGAAAGAAAAATATTTTTATTATCTGTACAGTATGGTATTATAAGTAAGTTTGATGATTATAGGTAATTACTAATTAGATTAATAACATTTATGGTTAGGTCACTAACCAAGTATAACTAAGTTCGAAAGCTCTCACGATAAGCTAAAATCTAACTTAAACACTTCGTTATAATACAATTAATAAGATGTTAGTTCATTATTTGTTTTATCTTTCTGACCCACGAGCAATATAGTAACATGCCGAACCAAATTTTAGAGCACATGAGTTGTGTCCCAAAAAGTTCAAGACGCAATTCGTGTATTTTAATCAGAGTTCTTAAGAGGACGTTACACCGACATTTGTTGTTTCCGTCTTGTAGCTTAGTTAGATTAAAAAATAGAGTGAATTGACCTCTTATAAAATTTAAAGGTGAAGCTATTATCTAGGCAATCTCATCGGATTTTTATTATATTTTAATTTTGTAGCGAGTTATGAGTGTCTTAACATGTACAAACAATACAATTTTTAAATACTTGTTTTAAAATTAAAATATAATAAAAATCCCATAAGATTGCTTAGATAATAATCTTACCTTAAACATTTTATAAGAGATCAATTTACTCTAATTTTTAGACTTACGGAGCTAAGCATGTTCTGCTGAGCGTACATTTGGCTATGTTATGCACGTGTAAAACGGAGATAACAAATGTCGGTGTCACGTCCTCTTCATCAACTAACAATGAAATAAATAATAAATATGAAAAAAATTATAAGTTTAATCATAAGTAAATCAAATGTATATATTAGGATGTTACTGGTAGTTCTGAGAGAGAAAACAAATAAGATAATACTATAATCCTCTTAAGATAATATCGAGGATAATATAATATGAACTACTTTTATTATATTTGTCGAGTATTGAAAAATTAACATATATTAATCAACACAATAATATTAGTATTTGAATTTTAAGTTTTCTATGGGATACTTAAATATTTTTTCATTCTTATTTATGAAGTTAGTACACTGCCATTAATTTTTATTAGAGCCTCAATTGTTGTAATTTGTGCGTTGTTACTGCCTAACTAACTATGGCATAAATATTTTAATATTTTAGTATTGCCTTCACCAACTTACATCCTACAATTTAAAAAATGTTATATTATGAGTACCTAATTGTTTATAAAGATAGTTTCCCTGTACATCCAAATCTAAGGATAATATCTGATCTCCAAAATAATAATCTCCTTAATTTCTTTAATCGGCTTATTACGATGTAAGAGTCATTTTAAGGTATGATTCATATAAATAAAACAATGAATCATATGCTTAGAAGGGTTGTCGCGTGACTTTTGATTTGCACTAAATGACTAATAATGACTGGCAGGCGGTATACCTGGGTCGACCTACTAATTTGGGGTCACGGATGAGTATACCTACTAGTCATACATATTAGCTTTCAATGGGGAAACTTAATAGCGTAATTTGATTCTTTTTAGGGTAAAATATTTTTCAAAAATATTTCTGTGTTTTTATTTTTGCATGTGAAATAAATACATACACACATAATATTATATAACACATGAAATAATACAATTTACAAAAGATCTTTAAAATGTATTTCTGCTACGTACATTAACATTAGGTATAAACAAAACACGGGATTTGAGTTCCCTATTTTTAATACTTTATGTAAGTATACAGTAATTATAATTTGTTTGTAATTAAATTCTTTATAAAAAACTATTCTGTATAACATTTCTTGACTGTTTAGTTTCTATAAACATCTATAAAAAAAAAATTGCATATATTTTAACATAAGTACTGATTTAGTAATTGTATTTGTTAACGCCGCCAAAAAATTGTATTGAATATTTGGACATGAAAGATTTATTTCTAGGTATAGTAGCTTTTTCTCAGCAATATGGTTACCATCAATTCAGAAATAAATTAACAGTTGATTTTGAAAGTGTTAGAAGTTTAGAACTCTTATTTTATATTAGGGTAACTGACTAACCAGCTAGGTTTAAACATTTGAACGTCATAATAGAATATATTTTTAGAATTCAGCCGTTTAACCATATTTGTTCATTTATATTAATTTTTATTTTATATCATAAATTAGGATTTTGTAGGGGTAATAAAAACGATAGAAGCGAACCTGTTGGGTCAACTTTGTGTCGTCTTACAGTACTAGCAATACTTACAGTAAAAATGGTAAAACGTGTCATAAAAAAATCTAAACCGGTTTGTTGAGAAGCAGTAACTGCCCGCGGGTCAATTGCTTTTTACAGGTCTGCTGATCTCTGATACTTCCAACGTACACACTACAAACTATAGCCTCTAAAGCTTCCAAGTAGGTACCAATTAGTTAATTTATCTAAAGACTATGAATCTAAAATCCTTGAATAACATGTTATTGTCATTAAGCAATCATCGATCAGACTTCCAACAATATCACAGAAATACACTTGCTTAATGTATAACATTTTGTTGAAAACAAAAGTTACAAAAAAGGTATATTAATTACATAATATTAAAATAAAGATATAAATAAATTGATTTAATTAGCGAATTACTTGATTGCAAATCTAAGATTGAAATATATAACGCTGTACCTATATATATCGACACCAATAAGAAAATTACCTTCTATAGTTAACTAGAACCCTTCTAAAATTTTAAATATACTATTAAATATTATGATAATATGGTTATTTAGATTTGTACGTTAATATATTGATAAACATAATACTAAAGGTGTGAAGGTTAGGTTTCAGTTATATAACATATAGTTTTCATTAGGTCATAATATTATTATATTGATACATTTTTTCTTTTATTTATTTATATTTTATTAAACTATAATAATTGTATTATTTATTACTATTCAACTATTTATAACATCATTCAATAATTTCAACCCATCTTGCAAAAAAACTATAAGATACCTTAGCACAATTTTTGCTTGATATTGGAAAATTATACATTACAATAAAGAGTTAGAACTAACAACAAATAGTTTTCAATATATTTAACATTTAAAATGAGTAATTACCATTTACAAGATCCAATTTTTTTTTTCAATAAAACTAAAAACAGGTACTTTAACTAACTTTTAACATTATACGAACTGTTAATTAAGGTCTATATATTATGTTGGCGTATAAATTACCATGATTTGAACTGGTCCATAGATATTTCCTACTGAACCGGTTTCGTTGCTGTAGGTTCACAAACACGAGTTCTTTAAAAATATTAATGTATGTTATGGTACACTTCTACACACTAAAAATTAATAGGTTTCTAGCGGGATTTTTGTCGCCTTTAATACCGGACAACAGTTGCTGTGCGTAATAATTTGTCGCTATTCAAAATGGTCGATAAATTTCAAAAAATTGAATCCAAATTTGAAGCCAATTAGATTATTTTGATTATGATTGACACGGGGATTAACTATTATATAATAGTTATATAATATCAAATTGTAGAATGGTATCATTTTTAAGATAAAAATCATTTTTTACGTACCTACCCACGTACGTTTCTCATATTGATCACACTACATTATTGTTTTATTTTAAATTCTAATTTATATATACCTAAACAAAAGTTTAATGTAGCAAAAAACAATGACTATTATTGTTTATTAGGAATTACTTATTATGTACCTACCTAAAAGTAGAAGATTATTTGTTTCAAATCAGCAGTGTTTAATATTTATCTTATAAATATAGATTTTTAATACCTAAGTTATTTCAAACTGATTGTCATATACAAACGATTACATTTTAATAATTTATATTTCCAATATTTGGTCCACTATTTGTAAATAATAAGACGTTCATGGCGTAAGCTGCACAAGTACCCTAAAGTTAATACCAACATGAATCTTGACACTTCATAGTTCAACAATCTAGCTGGGGGATTCTATTGTTCATCACTCTATTTTTGTACGTTACTTATACTAAAGTTTTTTTGTGATCTTTTCAATAGAGTATAGAAATTCTCTTATACGTACGTTGTTTATTTTTTATTTTTGTGCACCCGACAACAATGGTCCTCCATTATTCGGCCGGTTCTACACGACTCTTCGTTCATTAACTATTATAGTTAGTTGCTATCCTCTGAAGACTAGATACTTTTTTCTATTCGCACCTGTTTCGATTTTTCACGCATGCTCATCCGTATAGTATATATCATGTTTGTCTGGTATTTTATATGCCTAGGAAATTTTTACACCTTATATAATACATATATATATATATATATATGATTATGTATCTATAAGTAAAAAAATATTTTAATTTTGCTTGGTTATAAAATATATTATAAGTTAGGTACCTACAAGTATATAAATAATTTTTATATTAACGAAAATATGCTTTCAAAATTATAAATACTTCCTAATACTTAATTACAACAATATTTTTATCATTTCCATGTAGATTATAGTATTATACGTAAGATAATATATATATATATATAATATATTATATATATAGTAGTTTAATTATTATATTATGGCGCAAGTGTTCATAAAAGTTAATATGTGGAAATAATTTGCCTACTAAAATTATACTATTATTTTCATTATTTTATATGGTAATGTTAGGTAAAATTAAAAAGAAAAATACAATATTACTTCCGAAATAACTTCAACGCAAGTAATCTATAAACATTTGTAAATCTTTATTTTATTTTATTCATTTTAAACTATTATATTTCAAAAACTTATTCAAGTAAATATAATAAAAATATTAGTACATAGGAACCTATGTATAATGTATATATATTATGTTTATTTTATGTTAACGATTTACTAAACAAAATTTTGAAATAATTGTTTGTAAAAATGAATCTACAACCGACATTTAACTGTCAATCGAGTTCTATAAAACAGTTTTATTGTAAAAAGAAAATTACAATTGTAATTTTATATCATGTAAAAAATATATTAATTTTACTTAAATATCGTGTGAATACATGTTTGTAAATATTATAACTTGATATTGAATGAATAATTACATGTTTTGTAATATTTAATTGATTGGTAACTGATAGGTAATAACTGATAAACCATAACATAAGCAATGTTTATATGTTTTGTGTTCATATAAAATATTATATACAATAAATGAATATTATGTAGTTTGGTACAAACATTACAAACGTTGAGTAATAAAATATTTTTGTAAATTAGGGATAATTTTTACTAAATTTAAAGTAAGTACTTATGTAACAACTAATAACTGACAACTTCAATTTTAGTTTCACAGAATATTTTGTCTTATCATTCTTCTATATTTTTTTGTACCAACTAAAGAACGTTCCATTTCATTTGTAGTAGATTTTGGCACACATATACGATGACGCAAATGCGTTGCCAGACTTCCATATATTTTTTAAATGGTTTTCTTTATTTTTACACTGTTTGTTGAACTTTTAAATACTATTCTTGCAGAAGTTTTTAAAATGCTTATTCATGTGTATTTTTTTTTTTGTAGATGACATTCAAAATCACAATTTAACGCTTATATAAGTGTACAAATACTACATTTGTGCAGGTAAGATATTCATTAGTTAACTACGAATAATGTATATTTTGTTACTTGTTAGTAGTATTATATTACCAGTCCTATACTGAACTTGAAATTGTGTCTATACATTAAATCATTAAACAATCTACTTGTTTCACTTGCTAAACGCTGCATTAATTTGGGACTGTGTAAATAATTTTTCTTTACTATGTTCGTGCGTTGAAAATATTTAATAAAAAATTTTGTAAAAGAAGAAGAAATTATATTTTATTTTTGAATTTTCAAATAACTAAACATCATTATAATATTATAACCGTATTGAATATTTCAGGCATCCATACATATACTATTTTAAGTACAATGACACGTTTCGCTCCTTAACTGGAGTCAAAACATATTTTATTATATCTTTTTTTTTTTTAATCGTAGGGTCTCCCCCTCGACGGTATGGTATTAATGTATTACTCTACCTTTTTGTACACCTGCCTGTTACTATATCCACGACTCATTCTTTTGTGACGTATATTCGGCTCAACTGATGATTTGTAAGGAGAATATTTTTATAAGAGAAAATGTCGGTTCTCAGCTGCTTTGTGCGCAATACGTGATACGATATTTATGGATCACTAGTATTTTTAAGCTGTTCAATATAAATATCATGGCTACACGAAATAAACTTTACGGCCTTAGTCATAAACTGACGAATGTAATTCTATTTGTGGTTACTCATAATAATGACAATTTTGTAGACTATTATTTTGTCGTTTTTTAATGTGGATATATTATTATTGTTACTGTTTGTCGTTATTTTACTGGACAAAAAGATTGAGGGTTCAAAAAGTAGCATGTCACCATCGAACAATACCTAATTGCGCGAAATACAAAGCTCCATTTTAGGTGTGTGTGTTTGAATGAAGTGAACTCTCATTGCGTTCACAGACTTTATTGTTACTAAATGATCTTGCGCTTTGGATCAGTAAGCATTTTTGATAATTGTTTTGTTGTCGTACTATAGTTATTTAAAATTATACTAAAATCATAAAAACATAAAATTTTTCATCGACATTCAAAAATATATTATATATACCTTTACACATTTATTATTATTAAACATTCTATATTACATATTAATAATAAAAATAATATAAAATTTGAAGAAAGATGTAGGAAAAGAGGCAATTTAATAATAATTATTTATATAATTTTATTTTACCTTAATGCTTGTAAATTTTACTCTTAATAATAAGGATATTACCTATATATGTAACATAATATGCAATATTTATTGAAATTAGACATTAAATAATTTCAATATTTATACCAATACTTACAGAAGTCTTATACAAAATAAACCAGATTCGGTTAAAAAAGAATTTACAGCAACAATTTTAACTATAGAGTATAAAGTATATAATGCATATTTTTTATTTTTAAAAATTGAAGAAAAAAAGTCCTCCTTAGTAATGGCGACCACAGACTCCACGGTCCATACCAGCTGGAGAACACGTCACGATTATCCCTCCCTTCGCTGCAGTACAGTATAATACCAACGTCGTTTACAATAGAACTGGTTTTCTTGCAGAAGCCGTTGTTGTTCGGATGAGACATACAGTGACCGTTTTGTCGTATTTTTTCCTCTTAAGTCGCGTAGACGTTCTATCGAATACGTAATTCAGAGTGCTAGTGGTTTCCCCCCCCCCCCCCCCCCCCCACACACACACACATTGTTTGGTCACATATGGGTATTTTATTTATATACGCAAAACACTACTACTATAGGTAGGTATAAGGTTTCTATTGTTTTAATTTTTGTTTATGCAGCGTTAGCTAGCAAAGTAGAATGTCTTGTACCCCTTTTTGTGTGTACGAAAAATCCACAGATGTTATCAGAATACTTTGCTCGAACACGTGTACCTTCAGCCCTGAATTGACTTTACATAAATTTTCCTAACATTATAATAAATAATGCGAGCGTGTAACACTTAAATTCAATTTTATTACGATATTTATGACAAATCTTATTGTTGATATATTCTGGTCTTTGATTAATATTTTAACAATTATTATTATCCTAGTTAAAACCATACATTATATTGTTTTTGTACGGTAAATACAAATACATTCAGGGTGGCAAACTAGTTTGTGTTTACCAGCCCGCCCTCGGGTAATCTGAAACTACTAACCAGTAAGAAAAAAGGATGAGACGCACGTATAGTAAAGATAAATATTGTAAAAAAAATATATAAAAATTAAAACCGGTCGTATTGTCTCCGGCATGTGCGCTTGTTGCCTAACTAGTTGCGCTAATGGCGCTCATTTGATTCTCTGATTCAACGATTCACGGTCAACGCGGTATAATAGCCCCGGACTTCTACTTTAGTCTATGTTTATTTTAATCTGTGACCATCAGATAGTGAAACACATATGTATTACTTTTCCTAATGAACTGTTGCACGATACCGACCATGATGTATTATTGATGTAATTTCAGGATATCAGATTCATTTTTTCTTGTGTAAATGTGTACCTACTAGACAAAAAAAAAAACCATAACATAGTATTATTACTATTGTAACAGGAGTATAGTAGGTACTGATAAGTAAAATTATACTCGTATGTTTGAATTGTCAACATATTCAATTTACAATCGCTATTGAAAGAGAAAACTACGAAAACGGAATAAGAACATTAGTTATGACTTTATGAGTAGGACAACCGAAATAAACTACCTATAATGTAAGGATTACATTTTTTAATTACTTTTTGTGAATGGATGAAAATTTTAGTGTTCACTAACACTTTTAATGTAGAATAATGACATGAAATAATAATTTTGCATTTTGATCATTATCTATAATAGTATTTGTTTAAGTGATTCAGTCAAATAGGATGAATTACTAGAAGTTAATATTTCCTTATATTACGATTAAACCAAATAAAAAAGAACAATTGATCTTTAAGTTAAATTGAAATTATATTGCTATTATTATTATATGCATATCAATTATTATTTCTTAAACTTATTTAAATAATATCTTTTAAGAATTTTTGTTTTTAGTTTGTTTAGTTTAATATGTATAATACTGGCTTGTTCTTCATAATTCTATTAAAAAGATTACTTATTAGTATATTTTATAGAAATAGTGTGTTTAAAGTATAGTATAAAAAATCAAATGATCTTGATCTTTAGAGTCAAAACTAGTTTTACTCTTGAATTCATTCATATTTTAATTTATATTTTTCCAAATTCCTAATATACTTCATTGCTCTAGAATTGCTAAACTTAATACCATCTGTATTTGTAATAATTTATCTATATCGTATACGCATATAGATATACGCATGTAAAAATATTATTAAATAAATGTGTATATATTATTATTATTCAAATAGGTTTGGTATGATTGTGCGATCTTTCAAATTCTTAAAAGTTTTATTATACCTAGTTAAGTTCTTTATAATATTATTAATTATTGTTTTTATTCGCATTTTTTACTGAAAAATATTCTATGAAAATATAAAAAGAACTTTTTCCGTTATAACATGACAATTTTATTGTTAAAAAGTAGATAATGTTGAACTTATGTTATTGACCTTCTATATTTTAGGGTTTTCAAAAAGTTTTATTCATGTGATTGTACAATAATATACGCTTTAGAATTTCTACTTCTTATACCTCTATATGTTATTGCTATAGACCACAAACTATACCCGTACAAAATATAAAACAAGAATACACCATTTATTAATTATTATTAACAGAGTGGTAGGTACATGCAATACCTAGTAAATATGTCCCAAATTGTTTTATTTATATTGTCCAAGATTTGTCTAGGGATTGTTTGGATGTTGTAAACGTGCCAGATTGGACATTGTCCATTTTAATTTGCTCAATCACTGCTTCAGGTCACGTCTGCAAGTGTTAGTGCTGAATTTGAATGATTGTAGATTCTACTACAGTATTTTGACAGCCAAAATTATAATTGATTTAGAGGGATCAAATATCCTCGAATAAAACACAAAATACAAATGTATAATATACATTTTATTATAAAAAATAATATATGAATTTAATTTATTATTTAAAAGTAGGTACAATTTTCCCTATTTTATTGTATACAACATTTCAGTATAACTGATGTTCAGGTTCAAAAAAAAAACTGAGAAATGCTCTGCTGTATATAGTAGATGTCTATAATATGTAGAGGGTACCTCGTCACAATTTTGAACGTAGACGCATGTGTCAGCTTCTATTTCTAAGGATATTTTATAATTTATTTATATTTATACTACTATAAGTAATTTGTTTTAAAATCAGTAACGCTAGGTTAAATTACCATTTGCCCAAAACTTTGCATTGTTATTGTTACTAATTTTTATGTCAATATTGACGCAGGTACCTACCGTAAAACGTTGTGAATAGGTCCGTGGTAGCTTAAAATTAATCTAAAAATTTTGAAAATATTATTGTGTGTAGTAAAAAATTGTATATATTTATATGTAACGGCAACAATTTGTAAGACCTTACGATTATTTTTTTAAATCATAACAAAACAGCTAAAATGTTTTTTTTTGTTTAAATATCCAAGTTGATCCAAATTTTAACTAAAAACAAATTGTGCATGTTCATTTTTAATATTTTGAAATCACTATAAGAACCCATTATTAGAGATCTTATATTACATTTTCAAAGTTTTTGACCAAACATAATAATTTTTATCAACATTCAAAGGAAAAAGTTGAATATTTATAATGCTTATAATCAACTAAAATCCAATCTTAATGTTTTTAAATGTCATTGATATATTTTGTGTCTATATATGATGATGGTTAACTTATTTTTGAATTACAACAAATAAAAATAAAACCTATTTATAAACTAGTTTTGTGTAAAAATTTGGTTTTTGTTTTTAACAGTTATTTTAAAAAGTACTGATGATGTTGACCATGTTTAGAACCAACTGGCAACTAGATCCACTTTGGTCTTAAGTTGAATAATTTTTTTTTTGAACCTAAAACAAACCTATACCTAATATGTTTTTCTTGCACTTTATATTATACATTTATACCTAATTAATATAATAACACCCTTATTTTTTAGAGATAACTGATGATTAGAGTTTTTATATGATAAATATATTTTTATTTATTTATTAATTTAATTACACTAAGTCTATAATATATTAATATGTATAGTCATTACTCATTAGTATCTGCTTACTACTATATTTATATATAATACACATATATTATAGGTACATTATTCATTATTTAATACCTTTTAATAGTTTTATATTTTTATGGTTATAATTAAAATGTACATTCGATAAAAGACTTTTACAGATTTTTTTTTTATATAAGTTTATAAAGATAATTTATGGTCTTATACATGACATGTTTTGGCGTTTTTTTCCAACCATCGTGTATAGCTTTAATCGATATGATTATGCGGAATGTATTTAAACGTTTGGTATCACACTATAAGCAATTTATTTAAAAAATATTTTATCCCCCTACCTATACAAACGCATGAGTTAATATTTGAGGGTGTGTTAGAAAAGCAGACAAATCAAGTTTAACCTTCACACGTTTTCTGTAAAAAAACCTTGGTTCGACAAATGAAGCAATTTACAGTTGCCAAGAATGTATATATTTAATGTATTACTTTATTTTTAAAATATTATGAACAATTAATGATCAATTAATTTTTTTTTTCAAAATCATATATTTGCTGTTTACTTAGAGGCTAGAAGCTAAATCAATATATCATAAATGTATAACTCATAATTAATAGAACGTTTTAGAATAGTGTACATTTTTCAAATACCCATACTTTTCAATGTTTTATTGGAGACCTTAAAAGTTTTTATTTTATTTTATATATCAACTAAGAAATATTTATTTTACGTCTAACTAATTTTTATTGTTTTAATTTTGTTAGAGTCAAGCACAATGTGTACAACTCGTTAATTTTACTTGAAATTTATTCAAATATAGTTCTTCGATATCACTATTCTTGGTAATTTACTGTAATAACTTTTTTTTATGTTTTTATAGTTTATTCATTTATTATAATATACTACGTTTACACTGTAAACTTTGCATTATTTCTATAAATTACCAAAGTAAAAGAATAGTGATTCCTATTAAAATAGTTAAACACATTAATTGAGAAATATTTGATATTTGATTGATCCATGGTTATTTTAAATTAAATGATTTAATCACTATATTGTATTCATCAATTATCAATACGATGTACATTGCACATTCTATCCTTGTTTTCTACATTTATTGTACTGCCGTTTTTGCACTCACATTCGTGTGAAAGTCTGGAAAATACTGTATAAGATAATATTGGCCTTCGACATAAATTTTAAAATTGAAACGTGTCGTGGAAGCTGGAACAAAGTGATTTGAATAGAAAACGTAAATTCATCATGCAGTGTCCATTTTACTTATTTTAATATATACAACATGCTCATTGATCACGAATGCACTTCACTGATATTTAAAAACAATATTGTAAGTGATTTTTAAAATTATTTTTTTTTTATCATTATTATAGCAATGGTATTATTATAATGTTATAATCTAATAACTAAATCTCGACCCATGGCCATTTTTATTGGTCCAGATATTAATATATTATAGAGCCTATTGCTATTGTAAGGAATCGTAGCTTAAGGATATTTTCGACCTTGCGCTATCACAGCTATAGCCGTCCTTTCATTGGATTTTGACTGTATTAAAACTATTAAATAAAAGTTTTTTATTCAATATTTCTTCGCTAGAAATACACAATACTTACTTAAATGTTATAGGTGATGTGTACCTAGTTATTATTATTTTCGTTACTGCTTACGAATATGGTAAATTTCAACTACTTTATTTACTCACAATATATTTTTTATATTATGCATTTAGTAAATTGAATATCTTACAAAAGCTTCAATAGATAATATGTTTTTGTGATTGTGCAGTTGCTCTAAATACACGTAAGTGTGTGTGTATTTATTTATTTATTAGTTGTTGAAATTACAGTATGACACAAGTAATATTTTTACTGATACAAGTTTTACGTATAGTTTAACTTACTATACCATAAATGCACGATGTACTTATTATTATAATTGTTTTTCTTCTAACTTATCCAAATATTATAACCTAAATATCCTCAATAGATTGATAATACACTTTATCTCATATAATATTGTTTTTAATATTTCAAATAAAATAAAAACTTCTACAACCAAAATATTTAAAATTTAGTGTTGTATGAATTCGAAATTAAATATATATTACGATTATATTGTATATAATGTCGTATATAATAAATAGGTACCTAGCTATATCTTAAATATATTAAAAATTTCAAGTATTGCCGTTTATTTTTTTGAATAATAACAACAATACTATTTTAATATTTCATTTCTTTAATAGTTTTCTTATTAATTAATAAAATCATTATCTTGTTCGACGGGTGCAGCTATAATTGCTAATGCTAGGTTCATAATATATTATAATTTTTGCACGCGCATTTACATTATATTTTATAACTGACGGCTAGTATAAGATGATATACAGGTGATATAGTGGTATACAGGGGCTATTATGAAAGAAGTTTAATATGTATTTTTTTTCAAACCCAAGGCCCGACTGGGTGGAAAATATTACTGAAATTTGATGACTTGTGTCATCCAGCAATAGTCATGTGTCGAGTGAGTACATTTCCCTGCTGTCCAGCTGTCGGCTGTTATTGATACCTGGCAAAAACATGCAACAAAGCCAGATGGTTAAAACAAAAACAAAAAAAATTAAGAATTTCATTAGGTTAGTTGCTTAAAGTAATTTGAATTCATTAGTTTTATATCTCCTAGCTATAGATATAGTAAGCTTTTTAAATAATTAAACTTAAAATTATATTTTTGTGAGTAGGTTATAAACTTTTTTTTTTATCGCGAAACGTTGGTATATTCATTTTTATATTTTTATTTAAATGATTGTGGATATAAGTTTTTTCCCTGAAGTAAAGTACGTAATATCGCGTAAATTGTATGTTATTTATGTAATGATAATAATATGTTTACCAGTTCTTAACATATTTCATAATTTATTTACTAAAATTCTATAGTCAAGACTCAAGAAATATTTTGAATAATAACTACAGGTACATTTATAAACTTGTTTCCTTTATATTAGTTTCTCTTTTGAAAATACTTGTTTAGATTTTATTTGGCATCTACTTTTGTGACATTACATAGTTATACAATTTTGCTTAAAGTACCTATATATTTCCATTATTATCGCTGGTATAGTCACTATAAATAATGTATATCTATGTCATAAGATGTCTCAAAAGTTTGATACCAAATGTATAAATATTATGTATTGTAAAACTGGTATTACAGTAGTAGAAACATTTTATACTTGAGTTACACTTAATTGCATAGAATTTAATATTTATCATAATTCGTGGCTTTGAATGCAGTCATATATAGGTATGTTTATATTATCATACATCTGTATAATATTAGGTAGTACCTATGTTTAATAGGTTTATTAATTTATGATATGTGCATATTGCTTATTATTATGCGACGCTAAACGTATATACGTAATAATTATGTATTACATATATATATTTATACCAACAAAATGTAATCAATATTTACTTGTTTCTATTTAATATTTCTTGTAATATAAATCTTCACGGCTGTACCAAAGTTTTATTATTTTATTGCATATTATTATTTTACCTATAGGATAAGTTAAATTACTGATTATGTTATACGAATTCTACAATACTTTATAATGCAAAACAACTTGCAGAATTTATTAGACATATATAGGTATCAAACATGTCCAACCTCGCATAACTAACTAAGTATTGTATACCCAAAACGTAAGATCTTGTTACTGGCTTTAGTTTTAATATAACAGCTGCCATATGTATGTATATGACATGTGTTGTATGAACCACATATATATTCTGATAGGTATTACCTATACCTTAATATCGATCCAAAATTAATATATAAAGTATCGGTTACCTGCAATATTGCTGCTAACATTATATAACTGAAATTATTTCTTCCTTGATGAGATCTAGAAACACTGCGTTTTACTATAATATGATATAACATAGGTAGGTCGAAGTTATTATTTATTATTGATCAATTAAAATGTACCTAATCAATTTTTATTTCTTTGAGCATATTATAAATTCGTTTTTCTTGAATCGAAAATATTGTATAATTTTGTTTGTGTATTGAACCATCCCTGTGCACAGCCTCTAGAACAGTGGTTCTCAACATTTTTTGGTTCACGGCGCATTTTTATACATCACAATTTTTTGCATCACACTCACGCACTTGACAGCCATAAAAACAAAAAACGGGAGAGGCTATTCTTTCCATTGATCAGGAAATGCGTGTGTGCTTGTCTTAAATTCTACCTCGTATCGAACTTTGTTGTTCGAAACGACAAGCTCAAGTTTCTTATTAATAATTTAAAATATATTTTCTTCATGATATAATATTCCTTTGCTTGAATAATTTAGTTCCCAAAATATTATTTTGTTGCTTGATTTTTAAAAAATAAATGTAATGAAATAAAATACTGCTTTGAATATTTTTTTACCTGCATAATCACAAATATGAGACATTTCTCGCGGCACACCGGTTGAGAACCACTGCTCTAAAGAATGATGTGTACGACAGTTTAGTACCTAGTTAGTGTTTTTGTGATGAATTCGGAGATTTTTTGACCATCTGGGCATGAAAGACTGGGGTGAAGATTGACGGCGACAATGGAGGGCTAGTGGTCTAAAAATTAAAATTAAATAATAATAAATGAAAGAAAAAATAACTGGAAGAAAATAAAAAATATGATAGTAATAAAAATAATTATATCATAATCATATACTATACACCACTAGACTGTGCAGGTAATATGTTGGGCAACGGTGATCAGAGACAGCAGACTGAGGGTAGGTACGTATGGTACTATAGTAGGTATGCAATACACACGCACGTGGACTAAACTGTCATTAGACGAATATTCAAAGCGTCTCAGTTGTTGTAGGCTTGTGACCATCATTGCGCGTTCTACTCTGTATCTGTGTGGTCGTGTGTATATAATAAAATCGAAGAGGAAACGTAGTTGAACTAGGGGGAGGGGTAAACCAGCTCAAAAATGTTGTGGTTATACGATATTTTTGAACAGTTTCTCTCGCATGCCTACGTTCGTCGAAGACTTGAACGCTGTTTCCGTGAAACAATACAGTACCTACATACGTAGTACTCAGTAGGCATCTATCTGGTTTGTCGGTAGTCTCGTTGAAACTGCCAGTGTTGATATATACGCGCAAAATCCCAAAGATTGTATGCGTTTCGATTTTTCCATAAATGTACGTACATACAAATAAACGACGGGTGGAATTTACTAGCGTCTATAGAAAAGAGAAAAAACTCCACATCAAACAATGACGACGACAGCGATTAAAATTTAAAATCGAAAAAACTTAAATAAGCGTCGACGAAATTTCTGTTAGTCTTGCGTAGTCTGTGATCGTTTACAGAACAAGTGTTTATTAAGTAGGTACTATAAAAAAAAAATATAGGTTGACGTCTATAGTCGATATAAACATCTCGCGATCAGGCGTTACAATATAATGACGCACCTATTCCGGCACGACACGGCACGGCATGGTGTTTTTATAAACCGTCATATTGTAACAATATTTTGTACTGGTGTGGGGAAAAAAAACTAATGCGATTTGACAACCCGCTGATGTTTTTGCTACTTGACCCGTCTCCGCGTAGCCACGGCAAAATGGTTGAAACCAGTCCAATCTGCAGAATATAGCTGTTGTGTATTGTCCATGAATTAACCGGGTTAAGTGATCTGTATAACTGCAGAAAAGAGACCTACTGTGTCTTATTGTGATTTGCGTCCGAACGTCGAATATTTTCTATTGTGAAAAAAATGACATTACAGTTTTTCTTTTTTTTTTTTTAAATCAATTTACGCAAAACGTTCTGGTTAATATGTCCTCCTTTCTCTGTTTAGTAATAATAATAATATATAATGCGATACTTTGTTGTAATTTTGTGAAATAGCACATTAAGGTCAAAAATAAATTCATAAGTGACAACATTATTTTCTTATTACGTGGAAACCGCTGCTTATAGTATCCTACTATTTTTTAAATAATTCATCTCCTTTACGTTTCATTAGACAAAATGTTATATATATATATTTTATGACTCTAGGAATTATACTATATTAATTGTAATTATAATTAAAGTATATATCTACTTAATAGTCATATTTTAAACTATAATAATTATTTAACCAGAGCTATATTTCCAGTTATGACCATAATTATATTTAATATCATAATTATATGTTTTGCTCATTATACGTACTGTCTATTTTATAGTATACTACATATTGTCTACATTAGTACATCAGAGTATATTATCATCGGTACTATCATAATTCATAATATATCTATAACTAATGGTACTATAATAAATTATTAAATATAGCCTATAGGTATTTGTGTGGAGAATTTAAGAGTCTTATGAGTTAGTCAAGAAACGTCTGTGTAAAGGCCTTGGTTTTCGTAAAAATAATACATTTAATTAAAAACATGTTTACTGCCCTCTAGTATAGATCTCAAAACAACAATTAACTACCACTCCCTCGGAATTTATCAACAAAACAATAGTTTATTCCGCTACTGGTCTATACTACTCTATAGTCTATATATACCTATGAGTCCGTATATATTTTCAAAATACAAGCTAATAAGGTATAGTTTTTAACTTTCATTTTTATATAGAAATGGTTTAAATTTTGAAATTTGAACCAAGTACCTATATTATTACGATAGTGTTTATATAAGTTTTTAAAATATTATTTATTATAGTACATTTAAAAATTGAAAAACTTTCTGTAGTAGTAAAGTTGAAAAATATTTTAATTAAACCAAAAACGCGTAGTAAGAAAACTTGAATGGATAATTCATTTAATAATATGTAAAACATTTACATACAATTTAGTACCAGGAGAATTAACGATAAATCGTGACTGCAGTTGTATTGGTGTATAGATATGATTTCCAACACCAGTAGTATAAAATATATTTTGTTCAAAATGGTTTACTGTTTACTCATTGCAACATTATAAGTTTATATGTTATCATGATAAGAAAAATAATAATATTATTAATCAACTCAAAACTGAAGTACAGATCGTGTGGTAAATCCTATCATTCAGCAACTCCTCGTGCATCGCGTGACAAACATCGAAAGTACTTATACAAGTATATAAATATGTATGGACATCGCAACACCTTCTCAAGACCTCAAAAACGCATACCTTTAAAGTCAAGTAATCTAGTATATTATAATTTATAATCTGAGTAGCTGATCTTTAATATTGTAGGTAGGTATTAGGTACCAGTAAATATTGTTGAAAATTATCAAATTTTTTTTTGAAAAATTTCATTTAACGCTTTTCATTTTAAGAAAATTGAATTATTTATTTTACCCGTAGCTTGTGTGTTATACTGTTACGTGTGTATAAAATATAATACGTTAGTCATAATGTCATAAGCCAGTAAAATATACTAACTGTATAGGTTTGTACACTAGTACATATTATATACAATTATTATATATTATATATACAAAAATATCAAAGCTAGTTTAAAATACGAGTTATCTATGTAGGTACTCTAAATTTAAATTTATTATCTGTACAAAACACATAGTCTCAAATTATTATACTAATAGGTAGTAGTCTCCATAGAAATTATTATCATATGAAATAATTAACTGTAATAGCATTAAAAATGGTTATATATAACTATAAAAATTGTATTATTTTAAACGGTCGTGCCATTTATTACAACATAACATTTGTATTAAATATTTTAATAAAGTAGTTGAAAAGATTTATTTAAATTTTTTTCTATATAGGTACAGATTCATGTTTTCTACAGTGCAATCTTGAATAAAATAATTTATAAAATCGTTGATTAAAAATTGACTGTGTTTTATTATTTCTGGTTGCTTAAGTCACATAATTATATAATATATGAAAACAACATATGTATTGAATACATTATTGGAGATTTCGTTAAATTTCTTGTTAATACTATAAACGTATTTAACAAAATTATTTACTGTCTGTTTCTGAGAGTTGCTTGTTGGTACATAATACTATAATAGGTAATTGCAATAAAACATGGCATAGTACGTGCCCGTTTTATCGTTAAAGCACATAATTTTTCTCTGCAATCGAAGAAATACGCCAAAGGGTATATACGCGGAACGCCGCTCTTCCTCACGATATCTATCATCTAGATCGCATCGTCGCCGTATGTACTTTCTCCTAAGCGCACCGTCCATCCAAATTCTCGATGCATGTAATATTTTTTTCTCGTTCCCCGGAACGAAAGTTACGTGTTGCAGTGAATTTTAAATTTAAATTTCTCGAAATGGTTTTTGTTGTTAACCATTATAATTTTTTCCTTTAAACGACCAATGATGGACATTACGGTCTTCTGGGTAATATATGACATACTATTGTAGTGTTGTGGACTCTCGTTTACCTTCAGGACAAAAAACTACGCTGTCCTATGCAGTCTGCAGGTATCATATTTATGGTATATTAATTTCGGGGATGCAGATTATGATGTGGAGGAGAGCAAACGAGAAGAGGCAATAATAATGTCTACTTTTTTTTTTTCTTATTCCCGGTCCGCGATCTTCAGAATTCGTATACAACATACCTACGTACCTATTCGGTATTTCGGTCGTATATGATTACAGGTATGATGGCAATGTGGAGAGGTGTATCATTGTTATCATTGTTGTGACCCGCGGTGGATCAGCTATTCTTATTTCGACGGAAATCCCGCGACACCCCGTCTGGTCACGTACGCGACGCCAACCGATGACGATTTCCGAACGTTCTGTGACCGGGAAACGTGCCAACGGCCGGGTACGCAAGATTTATACCAGAGACGTCGAACCACATCGGCTACGGCTGCTGTGTCGTGGTGTGGTGTATATATTATTATTTACGCGTTTTTTCCTCTTCCCCACGACCTGCACAACACCTGCGCAGCAAAGGATCGGCAAGCGTTATCGGCCGCGTGAGAACTCGCTCGCGAGTAATTTCCTTCGAGGCGGACGACGATATTCGAATGCGAACCTGCATCGTGGTATATATTATATAGTGACCGTTTACTCGGTAAAAGACGGTGGTCGTGCGAAAAAGACGGGACACAGACGGACGGATGAGAAATAGGTAAACAGTGTGCAAACGCGGCGATGACGGTTGTGCAAGGACCGCGAAAGCCTTAAAACGGTATGATGAAAAAAAAACTGGTTGCGTGTGAGTGTGTGCTATGTTATATTACTGCATCGAAATAATTACACACGAGCGTCGTGTACACGTGTGTTGAATTCGCAATAATAATATTATTTTCCTCTCTCGCGCGTCGTCGTCGTTCGGCAATGATCTCGCTCGCGCCAATCTGTGCGGATTTTTTTTTTATATTTCTCCTTTCGACCTACGCCTGTGTGCACCGTGCTTGCCGCGTGCACCGGGTACATGGTATCAAAATATAATACACATACGCGCGTGCGCGTCTACCGACTTATCGTCCCGTATTTGAATATTACACGCGTCGACGACGGTGGTGGCGGCGGCGGCGTGTCTCGTCTGCCGCGGCGCGCGCCACGTATTGAAATTGATCACAAAGCGACCGCCGCCACCGCCGCCGATTTAATAATTGGATTCCTGATAGGTCGGCCCGACTCGCTGGCGTGCGTACAGGGCGCTCGCGGGACAACAATTTTCAACCGCGATGACGATAATTACTATTATCTTCGTCGCATTGTTGTATTGCCGCCGCGGTTATTGGACTGAAGAGAATCGAAAAATAATCATCGTCGTATCAAGAAAAATAAATTCTAATTAAAAAATAAAATTTTATTCAGAATTTTGTGTGTATGCGCGGTTCAGTGAAATGCCGCGGCCGCTTACGCGTAATAACTCGTCTTACTGCCTGCGTAATAACAAAAATAATAATAATTATAATTCGATCCACGGTCAAATAAGACGTGTCGGACTATATAATATTATTATTATTTATTATAATATCGTATTATGTACGTTTATGATGATGATTGTATTACCTATTATTATCTTTTGCATCGAGTACAGTGGTAAATTCGGATACGTAGCGTTTCGTTATTTTTATTTTTCCTAATCGCAATCGCTTCGATGACGAAATTGATAATAATTTTCGAGACCTTTGACTCTAGTGCGTTCGTCTATACAATTATTACAGTCACGCCGCGTACCAGTAGTGCAGCGGCAGCTACCGTGCGCTGCTCTGAAGCCATTATGACGTTATACGCCATAATAATAATATTATTACATGCATGTTGGGCTGTATACATTTATTATTATTATTATTATTATTGCTCCGACTGACGAATGTCCGTGGCGTTTTAATATAATTCCATCGCTCGACCAAGCCTTCACAGTCCCCAGCGTCATGTCTTTCTCATGGGTTTCCATATACTTTAGGTTTATATGTTTGTTTGAATCATATAATAAATATACGCTACATCCAACCGTCTTTAAACGCGTGTAGTGAAGTAAAGAAACTAAACTATAGTGTTGTATTATATTTTTGCTATGTTTGATTATTGATACCTGTTCCAATTACCAAACATTCAAGGCAAACACGTTAAATAATTCTTAGAATAGGTAATTACATTTGAAAAATCGAATATAACAAGATGATTCACATAAAAAACCGATGAGATCGTGTAACAACTGACGGCACTAGGTAAGTCGATTTTCTTTGATGCACAACTCCTTCTTTTGCCGTGTGCCTGGATGAGACTCAGGAGAGGTGGTTTCGAAGTACTATATATGTTACACCTACCCCATCAGTGGTATTTGTGATTAAAGTAATTTTTATTGATGACTGAATGGATTTCAATGATGATTAACATTGGTTACTTTAATATTGACATTTTAAATCATAAACATTTTGGACAGCTCTCTGAAAATGTTCAACACCCTGCAAATATATATTTTTGTTGCCAACTGCACCAACAACTGTTAACTCAAAACGCCTCATCGGAGACCCGCAGAAAATTAACTAGTCTCGGAATGAAAAACGATAAGATTTCTTTGATATTTTAGTCTAATTATCCAAACCAACGTATACACAACTTTGCATGTGAGAAGTATAGCATTGCCGCCTGTACTATATTATACTATTATAGTCTTATCCAGTAGTATACTTTAAATTTTATTTTTAACAATACAATTTACAATCTGTTACAATGTAGAACAATAAGTAAAGATGGACGATTCAATGGCTTGAAAAAAAACAGATTTAAGAAGCCTTTCTTTTGAATTTTAACTCATCTCAAGCCTCAAATTTAATATTATTTTCAAATAAATATACTTTAATGTAAGCATTATACAAAAGTATCTTTTTTTACAGTTTTACACTTACTTGTATCAGCATGTATATTCATAGTTTTTGTGCAGAAGTGAGAGATCACTACACGCGCGAGCGCTGCAGCGACGATCGTCGCGTTCTAATAATAATAATAAAATATCTTTAAGCTAAACGAAAAAACACTCGAAAACTATTGCTGATGCTGTTGCAGACCACAGACCAACTTACAGCGGCACGTGTTTCCTGAGCCCAGCGCCGCATTTACAGTTTTCACTGTCGTGGGCCAAAATGTTGTGCCGCTTACCCTTCATCTACTTCTTGTAAGGTAGTTTTTAACATTAAATCACAATGATTATATTATTAATAAACTACTTTGGTCTGTTTTACGAAAAAAATTAGTATGATCATTAGATTTTGGATCTTCTAATTTTTAAAATATTGCAGTTTAGTAACTCCCCCCCCCTTAAACGTGTCCTTAACAGGACTCGGACCGTGAACGCGTGAGTCCGAGTGGGACTATTTAAATATTTTACTGTTGACTTCGGTCTACATTGTGATTTCTTTTTTGGTCATATTTAATAAATTATGAACAATTATAATATTATAATAACGTATACATGTATAATATAATATTATGCGCGTAGTCTTAGTTTATACACATTACAGTCATTACACACATGTGTGCGCCTACCTATAATAGTAACTATTTCTTCGACACACATATATTATATAATATACATATATTTTATACACCACTAAAATCAATTTAAAGTAGAAAAAACTAGTTGTAATATACGCATTGCATATATGCTCATTTAACCTGTCAGCGTGTGCGCATCGTGTACCGGGTTATTAAATTTAATTTCGGTTATTAAGTATTTTTTTTTTTAAATCCTCGTCTGTTTTCCAAAAATGGTCACGTCCTATCGACATGTGCATAATGTATTTATGGTAATCGGTATAAACAATCGATAAATGGTTATTACCACTGTAATGTGTATCATTGTATATATCGTCGTTATTTTCCTTTAATCGTTGGCACTTGTTGCAGAGAACGTCATTTCCTGTAGATATAAATAATATGTAATTTAGTAATTATTATTATTACCGTTTGAACTTAGAACGTATAATATTCTATTGACATCATTGGTTACGTCATACGACATTCTTAATGAATAAAAATTACAGATTTTTATTAGTGGTTGGTACAATCAAAATGATTCGTCATTATACATTTACACAGTAACAGACTGTGTGAAAGTATTTGTTATTATAATATATATTTATTATTATCGAAATGACAAATATACACATAATAATAATAATATAACATAAGGGAACAAATCGTCCGGTTAAAATGGATCTTGTGTCGCGGCTATAGAGCACAGAGGATATATTCAATTGTAGGTATTTCACATTTATAGTACATTGTGCTCGGAATTTTATGAGGGTAAGGGTAACACGGTGTTGTAACAAAGTCGTGAGAATTTTTTGTTGTAAAGACATAATAAATAATAATTGTATTTTTCTGGTAAATAATAAAACTATAATTGGTATAAAGTGTTTATTATTTTAAGTTATACCTAACTAATAAGCTTAAATTTCAATATGTATATTGCAATTTTTTTTATCACGAGCTTACTTAAATAGGGAATAATTAATATGGATGGTTAATAGTTATTACAACTGCTGTCTCAGTACATCTGGTTCGTGTTAGTCGTGTTTTTTTTGTAATTGTATACGACAAATGCGGACATGGCTACCTATTATGTTGCATTTTTTATGGTTGGCACATAAATTAAAAAATTGCATCAATTGTTTTGTTATCCGTATATTGTTTGAAACAAACGCGCTTTTAGAATTTTAATTTATATGTATATAATATACAAAATAGCCTTATAAGACAATAATAATATATTGCTGAATCGCGAGTTATTTCTGTTCACCCGAGATGTGGCCTACGATTGAACGAGAAAAATTAATTTTTCTTGAATTTCTTGTACGCGTCAGATATTTTGTATCGTATAGTCCACCGATATATTATTAAGTCTATAAAAAAAGTAGGCACGTCACGATTTCTTTGGATTCGTTTCGCTCGTACGATAAATTCAAAATGTCAAAATGCATATTATAACATACGGGCTTGCGGTATTATATATGTATATTGTATATTATACTGTGTCTATCATTGGAAATATTTTGTAAATCATAATTTTTTGCTCGCGTCGCCGAGCATTGGCCTATACTGCGTTTTTTTCTATCGTAGGTACCCATATTTATACAGTTTTTCGATTCAACGTCGACTGGGGGTATATTATGTACAGACATACTGCATGTAGTATACAATAACTCACGTGTAAACATAATGTACGGTTATTTTGTTTTTGTCCGCCGAACCTATAAAAATATAAAATATTGTAATATTATATTATATAATATTATTATAAACACTGGAGCGCGAACGTTGAACCCGCACGATTTTCCAGCAAGTCGCGTTTTAATACGCACACGAGTCGTACACGACGCCCCTTGCCACCGCCGCCGCCGCCGTCGCGTAGACCGGTGCACAGCACTACACATATTATATACCATAGCGATATAATATCTGCGCATGTAGAAATAACAATAATAATAATTATATTATTGTTATATTATTATTATTATTATTATTACTCCGATGAACATTATCGCCGCGCGTATATAATATATTATGGTACGTCTCAGGTATATAATAATATAATATATATATATTATGGTATACGGTACGCGTTTATAATATTATGTACGACGCGTACCTGTACCGTATGCACACACGCCTGAGAGATACCTATTACATATTATTATTATTATTATTATTATTATTATATACAAACCTATAGGCACGCTATACACGCGGGTTATCGTATGTATATATTATGTATGTACGTACTGTATAGACACAACACACGTGTATTATATTATTATGCGTGTATGGTAGGAGCAACGGGCGCGCTTTTTTTTTCATCTACCGTGTAATGGTCCCCGAGGCCAAACCCCGTGCGTGCGTGTGTGCCGCGTACGGCGCGCGCCCGCTTTCGGGGCATTTCGACGGGTTGCATAAACGCGCGTTATTATTATTATTATTATTGCTGTGCACCTTACCGGGAGGACGGGTGTTGACGACGATGATCTGAGAAAGTGGTGGGACGCTGTACGCTTTGGATAATGCGCGTAACCGTTTTCGGATCGGAGTCCGTGTGTACATGCCCACCGCGAGTTGTACGTTTATAAATACGACGACGTAATATGTATATAATATAATAATAATATGATAATATACGTATACACTGGGCACGTAATTCACTGTACGTGTATATATTATTATTATGTATACGTGTGCTGCGGTATAACCGAGACGGCGGTACATCGGCCGCGGTCGGGGTTCGTGTATCCACTACGGCCGCACGGTAAGCGTAACGACGATGGCGAGAGGGCTAATTAATTACATTGGTCTCGGGCATTCGCCGTGTCCGGCGGCCGCCCGTCGTCGTTCTCGATCGTACTGTTGCTTGCCTGATTGCCTGCTTGCCTGCTTACCCGATGCGTTCCTACAGGAAGGGAATAATCGTCGTATATATGGCTGAAGATGATCGTTTATGTTTCGTTTCGAGCGGTTTTCGGGTGTGTTTTATGGTGGTGTCGTGATTTCTCACGTTTCGGTGACTACCTGCTATACTATATAATATATCACCGTCGAAACTTGTTTCCACGTGTCCAAATTATCGGTTTATGCAAGCAAAATTAATATTATTGGGTATAATTTATAAATATAAATATATCGCTGTGTTTTAGCCGGGGGGGGGGGGGGGTGGAGCTCCCTGACGGGGCTGCAAATACTCCAAATTAAAAATACAATTTTAGTATGTTTACAGTGGTCTGTACTTCTGTCCCTGTGATCTTATTACGTGAGCGATAACAATGTTATTAATATTGCAAGTATATAGGATGATAAGATTGCTGCAGTAGTATAAAATGTTAATTAATATGACCCACGCTCTACGGCATCAACATACCAAACAGGGCCATCGAGAAAACTGAGTGAGACTAGTGACATTAGGACTCCACCAGAAGAGTTACAAATCGTTATTCGTTGCTAGAGAGCGCATCATGACACAGAACTAAGATACTGTAGAGAAAAATGATGAAGCAACCGCAACGCCTAGAATCTAAAATCCACGCAAGTTGTTTTATTCTATATATGATAGTATTTAACAGTAGCAATGTAGCATAATATATCATATAAAAAATAATCAAAATTATTATTAATTATTATATTAAAATATATTAACGATAGAGGTATCCGGCTGCGATAAATATAATATAATATACCGTTTTACAACGTAAATAATAAATATCTATATTATAATGTACGCGTGACAATAGGCTACAAGTTCTTATTGCGCTTCGCGGATCACAGGTTTTATTATTTGTTTCTAATTTATGGTTAAAAAAAATCAATGGTGGTTGTTGAATATTATGTTGTTAAGTATACCATGGAGGTCCAAATCGAATTCTCGACCATTTGGTCTATGCGTACCTATTTTTTCCTTATACATTCGCCGGCCAATCGCAGCGGTGTAGTAAAACAGACTATATAATCCGTTCTATTATGTTATTATGTATAAAGTATTATAATACACCAATGATACAGTTGTACTGCACGCTGACGTGCTGTGTTTAATTCTTGTCGGATCGTACTTGAAATCGAAATGGAAATTTCTGTTCACATAGTCGTCGTTATTGGCACGTATTCAACGCGATGGAAATCGACGACCGATATCAGATATACATATAGGTACGCACACATATTGTGGCATTATAGCAATACGTGTTCCACTTTCTTGCGGTTTCGAATAAAACTAATATATTATTATTATATGCGTGCGACGAATAGCCGTACCTATTTTAGTGTTATATTCGTTTTGTTATTTGATTAATAAAAGCATTAAAGTCTCAATCGTAAAAAATATCTCATTCATTTATAAGCCATACGAAATACGAATACATATCGAGTATTTCGAAAACGTTGCGTATTGCCAATGAAAGTGTCGCCAGTCTTGAAAAAAAAATAATATAAATTTCATAAACATTTAGATTAGGTATATGTATACATATTATGCTCGAAATAAAATAATAATAATATTGTATGATTGTGCTAACGTCGTCAGTATGTTGTGTGTATGATATATATTTAATGCTCTACAATCAGATACATACATTATGCAAAATTGTATTAAGTTTTATTTTTTAGAAATTGTCGTCTAAAGCCCGTTATTCGATACCTACATAGAGCTACGGGATATGCAACAGCAGCACATAAAATATTTAGGTGGGTATAATGTATAAATATATAATTTTCTTATAATACATTTGTATTTCGTAATGACAAATTGCAATACAGGTTATCATTAAAGTGAATGAAGACGTATATTTAGTTTACAAAGTATACGTTACTTGGTGTAAATTATATTTATAAAACAAAATATAATATGTATGACGTATAATATACAATATTATTATAGTATACAGCCTAGTATATAATAATCTCGGTTTGTATTCATGTCGTCAAACGCGGTGTGTCAGCTGACGTGTTAGGAGTACAAAAATATGTTTATTAGCGATAAAAAAAATATATATATAAAATAAAAATACTACGTAGTAGTTCTTCTGCCGCAGACAACAAACGTACCTATATTATAATTTATAATAATATATTCGTGATAGTTTTTCATTCGGATCGGGTTTGGTTGTTATTCGTTTGGAGCGTATTACATGACTGTATATTGTATATTATATTATTTGTATAATGTTATATGCGCAGCTTAAATCGAGGTAAATTAATAGTATAAATTGTATTTGAATTAAAAACGTTCATCCATGCCAAACGATCGTACCTATATAGTGTTTTTTAAGGGAAAAACGTGTTTAAAGAATTCAAATTATAATGAATACGCATTAATGCGCGCATATAATGGCATCAAACACTATTTAATTTATTGTCTTGTGACATCTTATTCGGCTTGGAATAGTAGCTATTAATTCTCGGGGTCTTAAAAAATATTATTAACAAAATTATTTTTATTTTAGTGTGAAGTAAAATACCAACGGTAACGTTTCAATATCAATTATAAATATGGTGGAGTCCAAAATTAATGACTATGATAAAAAAGTATTTACATATCTTTGCCCTCCAAGACGCCTGAAGCGTAAGTGGTGTCGTGGTGATCTATTAAATTTAATTAAATTCAACAAACTAACAGAAAGTGTCATCAATTGATGGTTTCTTTCAACAAAATTCTCATGTCCAGGTAACTGTATCACTTATCATATATTCTTATTGTGTTTAGCTATTGATACAAATTGTTTATTACTTCAAACTTGTAAAAATCAAAAAAAAATAAATATTTCTTCGTGTTTTTTGTTTTACACGTATTTACTTTATTAAGTTTCAAGAAAATAAATGCGAGTACTTATTACGAAAACAGGACTAACTTTCTACTTCAGAGTTCAGACCAGATGGTTCGACGTTCATGATATACGCGCTCTAATTAAAAATATTCCTTTTTAAAAATAAAAAAACCAAATCAAGTATTTTAGATCTAATTTGATATTTAATCGTTTATAGAATTGTGTGTACTGTTATAACTTATAGGTTATTAGGCTTCGGGGAATTATTCGTTAGGTATACGGTGGTCGGTGAGATGTCAGTTCCATAAACAAGATGTACATAACAGTTTGCTTGTAGGTATATGTATTATGTATATAAACGTAAAAACATGTATACATAGTTAAAGCTTTTATTTAGTAAATATATTTATCCTGAGGCTAATTTAGGTTATTTCCTATATACACAAAGTGCGTGACGTAAGTATAGCATAAACATATTTACAGGTTTCAAAATGTATTGACTTATCTTCATAGAAAAGGCTGCTAATAAAACTATAATACAAAAAAAATTGCTGGTTTTTATGGACATTTATTCAAAATTAATCGGTATTGAATGGTTATTACGTGTTAGGATAACTACCTGTTTATCTATACAGGTTTCCTTCGATATTTATAATTTTGACCATTAGACAATTCTGTATTTCTGTCAATACATTTAATAACAGATTTAGGACCACCGTTATAAAGATCTATCACAGTTTATACCTATTATATACTGTTGCACGAGCATCCAAATACATAAATATGAAAAAGGTTCAATTTTAAGCATAACAATTATTCGTCTAATCGTCTATTACGATCGATTGATTTTTGGCGCCACCACCGCAACCTGCTCCAAAAACCATATAAATATATTTGGTTTTTTAGAATATTGATCTAGTAAAATAGCACAAAAAAGTAAGTCAATGTTTACCGTAAATATAAGTCATATTTAAAAATAACTCTTTCGACCGCGAATATATATAATAATATATTCAGGTCAGTATACCTATAAGATTATTATGGGATTAATTCGTGAAAATGATCGTATACGATACCCATAATAATCCATGTGGAGAGACCGCGGACTAATCGATATAATATAGTGGTGTTATATCCAACTAGAATGCACGGATATTATTATGAGTATAATCAGTGGTGGACTGAACTTAAATTTAAAATGAAGCAATTTCATATTTATGTATTTACTATCGCCATTCCCCACCGTCCCACAATATACGCTAATATGAATTATTTATTTATAACAATGTTTTGATTTAAATAAAATGTGACCGAGAGCTTGCAGAATAATTGCAGTAGCAGTATCAACAAGCACGAAGCTACACTAGTTCTAAACGACGCGTAATGTGTTTTTATCTAAATATCAGGTCCAGGTCGTGTCCTGTCGAAAAAAATATTAAAATGCTGTAATGCGTCTTAAACACGTTGTGCAATGTTATTGAGACTACCAATAAAGGAGGTTAGTTTAAGACTGTGCTTACAAAAGCATTAAAATTATTATTATTATTAGTTAACACTATAAAATTGGATCAAAATACGAGTTGAATAAATGGAGGAAAAAGAAACTAAACTAAGTAAAATAAAATAGAACATTTTAAAGATTGAAAACAGGATAATTTAAAAATACAAAAAAAGTGGGGACACCTTCCAGGTGGTCATAACAAGAACCATGACATACATGCTACATTGCTACACACACACTGTGGTTACGTTATGAGGAAACCTACCCTATGCGCAGCCAGTTGGGGTTCAACTAACTATTCAACACCTGCTCATAGGATGCAACCAAATTGAAGTTGACATAACGGAAAATAATGATTCTGAATTCCACTGGGACCAATTGAAAAGTTCAATATACACTAAAGTACCTATTTTAATAATATTTAAGTTAATCCATAATTGTCTGCCAGTGGTTTAGTAAAAACAAATGCATAAATATAATGTATATATTATTTTATACAACGTTGCGTGTTCCTGTAAATATCTGCATTGTTTCTATAAGTTATGAACTACCTACAATAATGATTCTTATATTATATAGGATATAATATTATTCGAGGCCGCAGTAGAACGCCGCAATGGTATTATAGTACCTACATACTACCTATAATACATGATACATGCGTATTGAGTGTAGTACTGTAGTCGTTCTATTCGTATTTTAACGATCATCGTAGGACCTGAGAAATAAACGAGATACAAAATACCACCGCCCACTTCAATTACCTTAATACACTCAAATGGCGTTTTAATGTCTCGCGCTCCGAGTCGTTAATTAAATATAATAATAATATTATAGTATATGAGTGATTGGACGATGACTACCGCCACAAGTCACAGCGTACATAATAATATTATATTGTATTTGAAAGCTTTTTCGAGACCAAGTTCATAGGTAAAATAACAAAAGGTTCGCACGCGTGCCCTACACAATAATAAGTATCTGGTGTATATTAAATTATTTTATATTAATTATTAGCCATTGTAATGCATTTATTTTATTACATTGTGTTTTTTACTGTCGTCTAGTAGTAGTCTGTACTCTGTAGCAGTCGTAAACGCGTTTCACTTTTGACGTGACCCCAAAAATAGGTTTGACACAGTACGGTCGGTCGTCGTCGAGACAATACCTATCATGTGTATAGTAGCGACCACCGCTCGCGATGATACAAAGCGCCGTATTATTATTATAACTATTTATAACAATAACAATAATCTATAAACTGTATAAAGCCTGCTTGCGTTTATCCTTTTTCTTTATTTTTTTTTTATCTTATTTTATTTAGCAATTTTGTGCTCGTTGCGTTCTAGTTCCGATTGGTCAACCGTAGCGATTTCCAGTTCGTGCCGATTGTCCTCGCCGGTATACGAATCATATTATATAGACCTATCGTATTATATATACCTGCATGCAGCCTGCTGTCGTGTCAAAAATTATCGTTATTAAACGCACGCCATCCGGTCCGTATAACCGATAATCATATTATTATTTTTAACGCTATACATAGTATACTATATACAAGACGGACGTGTTACACACACATATACAATAATAATAATAATAATATATTACCAAAGCGGACGGGTTGTCATTACTATATAATATATATATATAATATATATATGTCTGCAACTGTGTATATATACTATAATTGTGTGGCGTATATTATTTCGATCAAGCCGATGGCCGAAGGGATTGAGCGAGTCCGTGTTCTAAAATATCACATTTTCAAATCGCTGTAAAATTTCGCTTCAGTAATTTGATTTAGTTAGAATGTAACGGTCCGGTACTCCAATATTTACAGCAGCAGACCGCCAATTTGGCGCATATATATATTATAATATCTATTATACTTGTCACTTGAGAGTATCTGCGCCCGATGTGCTATTATAACGAAGTGTGAGTTATCGTATTTTTTTATTATATAGGTATAGTGCAGTATGTTTTTTTGATTATTTACACGACGTGGTGTCGTGGTCGGGTTAAACGCCACTGTGCTGTCATTCATCACCCCTCGAAGTCTATGCTCATTTCGAAATCGCATCAGTCGCGGATCTGGGTGAATTGGCAAATGTTCTAATATCAAGAATTGAGCAATAGTTACCTCGCCGTATCAAATACATAATATAAGTACTATCTACCAGCTATTGTTGTTTCATAACGTTTGTTCTCGATTTAACTTAAAAACAAGTCGATACCTAAATAACGCATATTTTAATAATATAAGTTATATTGCAAAACTTCGAATTAACATTTGAAACACTTATATTCTAATTATTATGTATTTTTATTCCGTTCTTAAATCTACAAAAATCATCATTATATTGTTATTGTAGTATGATTATAATGTCGATTAGTAATTTAGTTATAATATATAGATGACGACACCTTTTTGTCTTTAGGGCACATACTCCCTGTTAGTTTTGGAATTTCAAAGACTGACTTTTATTCACAAAATTACCAAATAAGGTAAATCGAACGTTTTTGACAAGGTAGCTATTATAAACTACAATATAGTTTGTTTAACATTCGTAACTTTACGACTTCACGAGTATACATTATACATATTGTAGGTACATATTTATTTTAATTTGCAGCTGGTACACAAATAGTTTTTAAGAAAAATCGATTAAACGGTATTTAGGATCCTGCTAATGTACGCTTTCTTATTTTACATTATTATTACATTAAAAACGAATAAAATTATATATGTTTAATTTTAATGTCGTTTTTACAGTGTTTCCCAACTGCAGTTGTTATTAACACATTTTTGCGAAAATAATGGATATAATATATACTTTTTTTAACAAATAATGTATATTTATGTATACAATAATACGTCATACAGTACATTTCAACCAATTTCCGGTACTAGCTACTTTATAATATTATTAAGAGAACGTGATACCCGCATGCGTTGTCTCCGTCTTACAAATGTACAACATAGCAAAAAAGTGTTTTGCGCGGGATAGACCCACTCCCTCAATATTTAGAGAAGTATTACCAAAATTCCACAACGCATAGCGAACAACTTTATCTGTGTGGTAGCATTTTTATTTTTTGGATAACATAAATTAAATTAAAGTTATTAGTTTGAGAACATTAGGATTTTTTTTTGTTTTTTTTTCATTTAATTATTAAAAATTATTGGTAAATGCTATAAAAAAAAAAAAAAACGCTACAACACAGACAAAGTTGTTTCCTATGCGTTGTGAAATTTTGGTAATTCTACTATAAATGGGTATACGGGTGTCACGTCGTCTTAAGTACCTCAATTTATATTTTTTGACCCACCTAGATATATTTCTTGGATAAACACGATACATTTGTAAATATACTTAGATTACTGTAGCAATGGCAACAATAATTCCGTGTATAATATTATAAATTATAATAACCATATTAATATAACTTCCCGGTTAGCCGATCGTGCCATATGCGCGATGGCACAGAAGTCAACTGCATCGACACCATTGAGTGGTTTTTTAAATTATAAAAAACACACGTCGCGTGCTGCCGCCCTCGTGGTCCTTAAGACGTTTTTGTGATATCTAATACCTTACATTTGGCCAATACGGACATCAGTGTGTGAGTTGTAAACCGTAACTTTATCGGTTAGGTTTCTTCGGCTTCTTCTTCACGCGTGCGTACCGTATGTGGCAAATAAAAAATAGTATACAATTATTATATCAATATCGCAGAAAACGGCAGCTGGAAATGGGAATAAAAAGGTACTTGGCTCTTCGTTACCTCGTACGATGACGGCGCGCGGTGGTTTGATTGGTAATCCCGAATCTCCATCAAACCTTCGATGTTGCGATCGCGACAGAGTATTTATTTTATTATATTACATCACTTGCGGGTGCTTTAAAGTTTAAACTGCCGGCGCACGGGTATGTACAATTGCATTATCCTAATACTGAACTACAGCAATAATAATAATAATAATAATTATTATTATAATAATATTAATACGATAATTATTATTTAATGGTGCGGTGAAAGTGTTCGTCGCCGCCGCGTGATACGATGCCCACGCGTTACAGTCGCGATGCCGCGCCAGATTCGCGATCTCGAGTGATTTCGTATTTTATTTTTCCCTCTCGACGACGATGTATATTATACATATATAATATTATCATGTTGAGTTCCATACGCACAGCAACAACATGTGGGGGAAGGAGTAATAGGCGAAATAGTGTTTTCATCGGTCACGCTTACGAATTATTATACACATAATACTATATGAATATGAACACGATGTATGCGAGTGGTTGTCTTGTACACGCATTTATACATATGTAGCTATGAGTACTTATAATATGTGACGTGTGTGTGTGTGTGTATACGTGGCTTTGTTGTTAACATGAGTCAATTCAATTCTTTCTCAGCGGAGAGAGAGAAAGAAAGGAAGCCAATGATCGGCTTTTTAACGCGACTGCACTAAAAGTCCGTTACAATTTAAAACAAATAAAGTTGAGCAATGTTCGTTTCATTCTTGATTATATTATATGTATTATATTATGGTGTCGCTCGGAGGCGGTCGTTTTCGTAAATTTTACGTAGGCTTCAATGACATAATACTTATGTATTCATGCGTATTATATATTAAGTATACGCATGTACAGTTCTGGGCCCTATATATAAATATGTGAGTGACCGAAAACTGTTTTAAAAATATATCTCACAAGATAAACGGTCGAAGAGTTTTATACACATAATATATTATTGTCTGAAGATTAATATTGTATTTGGACAATTGTATCTCGGTCGGCACTGCTTTACAGGGTATTGGTTGCCACCACACGCGCAGTCGGCCGAATCACCGTTTAATTTATGCGCTCTCTTGTATATTATTGTTCTTAACAAATATTACCTGAATAATACATGAACTAAATTATATACGAAAAAAATTACCGATTAACCCATAATTATTTTTAAACGAATTTTTTTTTATTACCTAATTATATATTACAATACGTGTGTGTTGACTTGTGTTGTAAATACAATATGCTTTTTAAATTATGCATATTTAATGTTATTTTAGCGTTTGCCGTTTAGATTATAATCATTTGCACTTTGGAAGTTTTTTTCGTTGATAAAATCAAAGAGTTTCCCATCGTAGTATCCACCTATAACCTATGTCCTATTGAAATATAATTTCAAAATTAAGTTCCATCAACTTTTTCAAGAAAATGGTAGGTATACCTACATCAAAAATTCAACGTATACGAATAATTTTTTTCCTAGGAACTTTTATTTTAATTTTCCCACCATATAATATAGGTCACTAAATAATATATTGACTATATAAATGTTACCCATCGTCAAACTCTGCTTAATATAATCATAATTTCTTATATAATTGTTGAGACTATGAATTCTGCTCATACAATAAATCATAATAAGAATAAATATACGCCCAATGGTAAACTAATAAATTATTTTATATTAAATAAACGTTAAAAAATGTAGGTAGATGCATTCAATATTGATAAATTTAAGTACTAAGTAAAATGTAAATAGGTATATGCCATCAATACGATTATCTTGATTTATGTTTGAAATACTTTTATTTTGGATTGCAGCATAATATTATTGTTTAGAATTTTTCAATAATATTAAAATTTGAAGTTATGGTTATTGCATTTTTATCGTATTAACTATGTTGCATGTCATAATTCATTCGGTAACATTAATTCACTGTGCTTAAATAACATATTCGTTAGAACGTAGTTTCATTTTGCAACGTAAAACGTTATACAATGATTTATGGATCAAGTTATGAAGAGAAAGGTGTTAGGATGAGTAAATACATATTCATGTATCCATATATACAGGCAGTAACTTTAATATAGTTACGGTGTAATTCAAGTTGACATTACCTATGTCAGTATTTCAGATTAATTATGATATTGTTATATCCTTTTGTTCTTGTCAAATTGTTTTAAATAGATATTCATTTGAAACGATATACACCCTCGAGGTAAATCTTGAAATATGATACATTTATTGCAATTATAATTATCTAAGTAATAAATGTATATATAGTAGTTTACACACGTATCTATATTATACTGTCTCTATGAATACTGTATAGGTAACTGTACGCTGTTAAACGTATATTTAGCTGAACCTTACAGGTACATATTTTTTAATTGGACGGCTATTCGTTATTCTTTATAGCTATAATAGTGCGTATTGTATGAAAAATGTAGAATTAACGTATGATTTATACGTTATAATCTAGCTGTTGGACGATTATGTATGGTTTTTACTTTTAAGGGGTGGTTTAAAGGTTAATTTGTGCAATATATTATTTTAAGTTAAACCATCGAGAAGAAAATATTACACATATTATACCTACATATTGTGTTGAGTGTACCTACACTGTACAACCATAACATTTATGATATTTTATATTATTAAATGACGTCGTCCTGTTTGTTTAGTTTCAGATGAATTCTCCGAACAACCTGTAAATATGTGGGGCTGTTCGAGTTGCGGAACACGTCTGGTCAACTTGCTGGTCTTTACCGTTTTGATTAGTTTGGCCGAGGCTTGGCAACAGAATCTACCGCCAAAGAACAGTGTCAGATATGGTGAGTACAAACATTTTGCGTACTTAACTATATTATATCGATTTCACTAAGCTGCCATTGCCCATTGGTATCCAGCATACCCCTATATATACTAACGGATAGCGCATATAGAGAGAGAAATCACCAGACGGCATTGTTGAGAGAGAAAAGAGAGGTTTTGGGCCATTACAGCGTGCTAAAACATATTTTCATCAATGGAGAGAGAAAACAGATATTGGAGATCAATGGATTAAAATAGAACAATATAATCAGATGATTAGCGAAAAAGCGATTACTAAACGAATCTCCCCTATAGTACCTTTATAAGGTATTTTCTAAACACGAATTCTTTTGACAAATGTGGGAAAATTCCCTATTATTCATATTATATTAATTACTATGTATTTATATAGTATTATACTATGTACCCATCCACGATATTATAATATTTTAATTATAAAGTAGACAATATAATAGTCGGCCTAGTATAATGTGCAAACACTGTGCGGTACACCGAAATCGCGTGGCAGGCACCGATAATAAGTCGACCGAAACCCGGCCACCACCGTGTTACCCGAGCGCAGTGGCGATGATTATGACACTGCAGTGGAACGAAAAAACTAAAAAGTGAACGGTCAATGTCTGCGTTATTCATAAATAATAATATTATTATTATTCCCCAAAAACCCACAGTATCTCGATGTCTGTAATATCATCTGCGTCGGTTTTTTTTTTCGTTTTCTGTCCTATACCTATGTATGCGGTGTGTAAAGCGCACGACGAAGATGTAAGTATATAATACATGACGCGCCGTATATCGCAGCAATACGATATCGCGCGTGCGGTCAGGACGCAGTCGGACCGACATCGTCCATCAGGGTTCAGTGGTCACACATGGCGTAGGTTGGTAGGATATCGAGGTACAATATTATTATGTATGTACGTGCGTGCGTCGCGGTCACCAGTTTTTGGGAGGTCTTTTAACGACAGAAAAGTAATAAAAAAAACGAGACGTTCCGAACGTACGCGTAGCGGTGACGTATTCTTCCCTCTCGTCGCGTTGCATCGGTTATTACTTATTGTACAAAAATCATATATTATGTATACATATACCTTGGTAGGTATTGGTTGTAGTAACCTGCGACGCCAACCACCTCGCCCATACACCTCTTGTGCATTATTTGTGTGAGACATTTGACAAAGAACAAAATATAATATTTACTACCTCTCGGTGTAATATACTATATATAGATATATCGTATAGTATCACATTATTTGGCAGTACGGTTATTATATACCTGTATGTATTGTATGATATTGTTATTATTTAGTATAATATATATTATATAAAGGTAGGTATGTAAACTACCCCCTACTGTCGTATAGCCATAAGGATACTTATAGGATATTGGGCGTTTAAATTTTGGGATAAATATTTACCCACTGTCCAGTGATAACCAAAACATAATATTATACTCGTTCTGTACAAGCATCGTATAATTTATCGCCGTGTACGACATCATGTTCATATACCACAATCTAAAAACTTCTTTGAGAAAGTTATTACTTTTTTAATCTCAGTAATTCGGTACCCATACATCTAAAATTCTGAAGTGCAATTGAACAATAACATTATCAAATTTGTGTACACGCTCTTGTATATATCCGTTTTGTTGAACACGTTTTTAATTATTTGTAGTTCGTAGAAATCTCAACCTGAACACTTATTAGGCACAATTATTAACGTCTACCCGTTTGACACGAGAAGGGTAAAACTTATATTTTGTATTTGTTTATTGTTATGACAGTTTAATATTATTAATTTAGTATAAATGGGTTTGAATTTGAAATGTCATTGTAGCTACTGACTTCATAGATACACAATATTAATGACTATAGGGAAGATTACCGCGAAGGTTATCTACATCATGCTGATTTACAATATCATGTTGGATTAGCATGACTGTAACGCTATTGACAAAAAATATTATATACATTTATTATAAACACAAACAGTGAATCGCTAAGTTTAAGTTGTTATCGACGCGTCCTTCGAATAAAAATATAACATAATTATTGCTTTTTACCAATCATTTTATTTTATTTAAAAATATGTGTTTATTTACCTACGCATATTTTCCGCCACATCAATTTATACGCTATTTGACAATGTAACTTTTACATCTCTTTTATTTACGTAATTTGTTTTAATCAAATATTGAATGATACCTATAGCTCCCTATTACGGTTTAATTTTATTATTATTGCATTATTAAAATAGATCGTATGTGTAAATGTTTTGGGATATCAATGAAACTGACAAGATGAATTTGTTTAACACGCCAATTAGTTAAACTAATAACGCTTACCTTCATTTTTTTAAACTGATTTCGATACATATCATGAATTTGGATCAGGTTAGGTTAGTTGAATTCATTAAACTACTATATATTGTCCTATTCTATAATAGCCATAAGGTATTATCGTCTGACATAAAACTGGTTACACGATAAAATGCTCGATAAAATATCGAACAGACGAAAATAATATCGTCTATACAAGTATACACAACGTTATAAATTATCAGAATATCAGTGCTTAAGGCGTCAAAAAATGTCTAAAAAATCGGAACTTTGATATGGCAAGTTATTCACGATAAAGTATTATTTTTCAAAATATATAGGCATGTAGGTATATATAATTTATTTTTAAATTATTTTATCACTTGTGAGTTTTAATAGAATTAAGCCGGTATAAGTTACATTTTATGAATATTTTAAACTTACAACAAACTACAGTATATTTTTTTAAATATAGATATTATAATATATTTAACGAAGTACCTAAATATATTTAATATTTATTTATACTATAATGTGTATTTTATTATAGTACCTACTCTCCACAGTATTAGGTTTCATAACTAATATGAGACATTAGGTATTTCTTATATTTTTGTGCACTTACTTATAAATATAAGTCTGCACGAACGCCTAAAAATGTGTTATATACATACATAATATAGTTAGAAATATAAGTATATAATACACTTTAGGAATGGAGTGCGAGGACGCCATGCCGTTATTCTAGAGATCCTGTTTATTGCATTGAAATATAGTTTTATGTCCAATTTCTACACCTTTTCCCGACTGTTTTTGGGCATAATATTCTTCTATACGTTACACGCGTGTTTACAAGAATAATCGTTTTTGCCGCGTTACCTCTATCATTCGTTTGAAACTCACTGATTTGCACGTACGATGCTGCACTATATTACAATGGAATACATGTGTGCAATAGCATGTCTTCTGTCGTATAGGTATAAAATAAATATTATGTATACGTATAAAACCGGAGTCTTCTTACTATTTTTGGTAGCTGAGAGACTTGTTCCAAAATAATAAGATGAATAAATATGAAGAGAGAGGACACTGGCCGGTTTGTTGTTGGCTTCAATCAACTCTTGTTACGCTGCATTGACCTGAATTTGCCTTTCGTGTGCTCTTAAATTAATATATATAGTCACAAACACGCGTGTGCGTGAGTGAGCGTGCGGGGTTCGCGGGCGCAACCTCCGTATGCAGCGTTCCAGACGACACGTCGTTCTCGAAAGGTCAACGCGTTTTGAGGATTTTGATCAATCAACGACGACGTTGCGTTTGCCGAGTATTATAGAGCGTATAATGCAATGACTGTATCAATGATAATTGAATAATAATGTAATAAATTGTTCACGCCCGTAAAGACCGCCCGAGCGAAGTTTACGAAGTCCGACGACGAAAACGCGGAGACGATATTCGTATAATACATAGTAAACATAATTGTGTATACGCCTATATACGTATATGTATGTATGTATTTAACCATATAATATTATGTATACTTGTACAGACCAGAGAGTCGCGTTACGCAAAGATAATGTATGATGATGGAAGTTTTACATTTTCGATTACGGCATTGGTAGAATTGCAGCGGAAGTGCCTTTATTACAGCAGTGCTTACAAACGTAGAGTTGCAGTGTGATTAAAAAACAAATATCTACATTATTATGATATTCTCTGTATTGCCGCCGTCCTCTTACTGAACCTATCTCGTATATACAGTTATTTTATTTCAACGTCGTCGCAGTTACCGGTTTGTCCGGTGGGATGTCCCATTGACGGCGGCGGTGGCAAACGAAATAGTAAGATTTGTTTTCAATTTATTCATATAAGTAATGTGCTTGTATTTGTATACAACTTGACATTACAATATTTCCGGAGTTCATAAATTATAAACAAGCGTAAAATTGAATAAGAAAAAAATAAATATCTTACCTCATATGAATCCTAATGAGATCTCCCCTCCACGTCGATTTTTCGCACGTTGTATAATACGATAAAATTATATATCTCTCTTATGGACCATACACACATGTGAGGTAAACAAGTTTTATTATTATTATTAATAATATTTTTTTGGTCTTAATCCAAGTGGTCGCACTTTCGAATGGAACTGATCAACTCACTGAAATCACGCCCCTGCAAATAAATAAGCAATTGTTTTTTTTTGTACTATAGTTGAAAGCGAAATTTGACCAAAAGTAATTAAAAAATCGTATTTATCGTATTATGATAATCTAATTTTATTCTTGTCGGTAATACTAATATATTTTATTTTATTTTCGTATGACCGTAAATAATGCAAATACAATATTAGTCAATTATTAGTATATATTATAGTATTAATTATACATAAGCAATAACGAATACCTATAAACTAACTTAAATTAAATACCACATATTTTAATTGTTATATTATGTTAAAAACTACTATAGAAGTGCAGAATATCGTTAAAGCCTAAACTTGTTATTACAATAACTAAATTTTTATAATAATCTGTTACTCTTTATCTGTGATATTTTATTTAAAATGTCGACAAACTCAGCACGTTTATAATAATATGTACCTAGGTAATATTTTAGTTATAAACTAATTCATCGTAAAAATTATGAAAAAATTATCATTTATCATTTGTCATTCAGTATTCAGTAAACTTATCTAAATGGGGTTGAAGACATCACGAACTATTAAAGAAATACAACTTTTCATGGGGTCCTCCGCAATCGTTGGGTAGGATAACAAATGACTTCATTTTCTCTCTTCATTAATTTTACGTTATTTTTGTTGCGTGTATCTTTAACCATGATCTTGTGACGGGTTGACGGGTTATTAAACGCTCACCAAAATAATTCTGACTGGAAGCTTTTGATCTTGATTATTATCGGCTGTACTGTGGTAGTCACGTATAATAAAATATTAAGACGGTTTCAAAAAAAAAATAATGTCGACTGTATAATATAGTAATTTAATTTTCTTTTGTTTTATAACTTTTAAATTTTAGGTATGTATTTAAACATATATTAAAATTTTGTAAGTAATACTTAGTGTTAAATATTTATTTTTGATTTATGTTAAATTATGTTGAAACTGACAAATACATTGTAAATTTGAACAACAAAACTGTTGTGTTGAGAAGTGACTCACGTTTGTAATCTTAAGTGTTCATAAAAATAATTATATTCATTATATTTTATATATCTATACCTATATGAACACAATTAAAGATAATATAATATGTGTTATCAATTTTATTTGCGACGTAATCTGAGTAGTATAATCATTATTGTAAGCCAGTTGTGTATAGGCTCCAATTATTTTTCCATTTAATTTTATATATATTAAAACGATTTTGAGTAATAACAACTAATATTATACTTATTATAATATTTTAGAACATGGTTTTTAATTTCAATTAATCAACTGGAACCTAAATCATTATATCGTGGTTGTTAAGTGAAGACCTAACCTAGCTTGACTTGCTATTGTAATATACTATTATCTATAAATCTATTATACAAAAATGACATAACCGTATATTGTATACTTTCATAGTTTCATAGTTTCATTGTGAATTGTATTCTTATATTACATACATAATAATCCATATTTTAATACAGTTTTCATATACTTATATAATATATAAGCCTTATATAGGTAATGAAGCAGTTATGAAACGTAGAAGAAAAAAATGTAAAAACTATTATATATTATTCACTAATTGTAAACAAATTTCATATGAATATGGAATAGGTATATGATTAAAAAAATGGATAGGTGTAAGTATTATAGAATCATTATAAAACAATTATACACATTACACAAGTTTCTATATACTTTTATGTTGGTGCACATTATAATACGTAGAAAATCGTTTGAAAAACATCTGTATTATTATAGCTAGGTACCTATATAGTTATTACTGCTATCAAAGTATAACGTATGATAGTTATAAATCGTCGTGAATAATTATTGAAATTTAAATCAAAATATATTCATCGTGGAAACGACAATATCACAGTTAATTTGTTTAACCCGTTCAAAAAAAAAAATCATGCTCGCTTATACCGTATAAATTGTGTATAGATAATCAAAGAATGTGCACAAACTGAATGATATATTAAAAATATGTTTGGAATTCTTAGGCGGTTTTGTAACTAATATAGATGTGTGAAAGTGTAAATCATTAATACATATTATTGTTATATTTGTTTGCTTGGAAATACGACTAGATTCTTTAGTTCTTTAATCGAAAATAATAATATTATATGGGTGTGATAAGCTGTTGATTATTTATAGTTTTTTAAACACTTATCCGCCTGATACGAGTCCTTGTATTGCCGCTGACTCATTTTATTTAAATAGTTTTTTTTAAATTATATTTTCCGAAATATACATTAACTCAGAAATATGATACGTATGTTTCATAATATGTAATATTATGTTGTTACCTATATGGATAAAAGAAATGTGTTCAATGTTATATATTTTAAGAGGTAGGGCAATCGCCTCCAGTGGTTAGGTTAAGCTCAAGTACTGAAGTATAAAAGTCAATGTTTGTAAATTATGATATTTCATTTTTACATTTTTACTCTTTACCTCGAATATAAATTCCAGTTCGTTGATCAGACTCAAGTCTTTATATTTACCTTGATAGTATTTAAAAAGAGAATTTATTGTCTCTATTATAGTGTCACCAGTTTTAGTTATGCACATTTTATAGCTTTTAGTTTTATCGGTGAAAAACTAATATATGAACTATTAGATACATGAAAGAATAACAGAAAATACTTCAGATTTTCAATTAGGTAATTTTCTTTTTTCATTTTTCATTTTTAATAGCTTATATTTTATGAAACGTGATTACTTATACTTTCAGTGTCAAAATGATAAAGCTAAAAAAAAAAAATAACAATAATAAATAAAATTAGGGAGAATGGTTTTTGTGGCTGGCTACCACCACATCTTTCGTTAGATAATACGATTTAGCCTTGTTCGCCGCACATACTCTGCAGACGTCAAGGTTCGTCCAGATATATCGTTTGATATTAATAATATACTACACACGCGAGAGAGTGAGAAAGATTGTATGACAATAGGAGCGGAGAGTTTTCGATGAAAAACAATAGATTAAAAACGAATTATTTAATAAATAAAAAAACATTACTAATAACGGCCACATGTGCGTTGGCGTTGCGCTCCATAGGGGTGAGGAAGGAGTTATGATTTCTTTTTAACGTTCGTGATCTCACGCAGGGATTTAATAATTTATTGCCAACGTAAAATTATTGGCGTCGCAAGGTAAATAATATATATGCATGATCGTATACGTGTGCAGTACTCCCAAGGTTTGTTATTGCATAACAATAAATAATAAAACGTTATAATCCAAAGGAGAATTATATATTATATTTCTGAGCAGCGTGCGTATAATACGAATGCAAATCACAGTCGACTTTCATAAAATGCCCAAGAATATTTATAGGGAAATTGTCTTTCGTTTGCATATGAATGGCATATACTTAAGAAGAGGTCGTTCAATAGTAATGGCAAATCATTCAAGGCTCCATGTAATTTTTTTTTTTCAATAAACACGAAACTTTTATAGTTTGTTATTTAGATATTAACATATATATATACATAACCTATATAATTGTATTAATATTAAGTTTGTCTTATCGTGTTTCAGGCGCATACAATTCCGACCAAATATTTCACGGAAACAAAACTGCCACAGACTACTTCAAAATACTCCTCCAAGATCAGACGACGGCACTAATAGGATCCAGGTACATTATATTTCCACCCTTTATAGTATATGCGTGGCACGTATTGTGCACGCCTAATTAATAAAAACACCATATCGAGAGGGATATGTGCCGTGGGTGTAGGCGTTACGGTGGATCGATTTTAGGGTAAGGTGGAGGCTACCTGATAAGTCCGTAAACGTAAACAAAGAACCAATACGATGACTTGGCGGTAAGACAGGATACATGCTCCATGAACCGTTTTTATTTTACGAGTAGGTATTATAATAATACTAGTCGGTGGGTATTCTTTAAGACTGTTTTCTTATTCGGTTTCAATTTTATTAGTTGGTAACACAAGCGTTTACACTACGTCGTTAGAAAGTATAAATAAATATAATACAAAAGTCATTTATAGATGTACATATATGATATATATTATAATATGCATAATATAGAGGTACATATTATAGTGCTCTGTACATTTTCAAAAATTTCACTTGATTCAGAAACCCCATTCAAAACTCATAACAATTTATGCTCAATACCTACTTTAATATTTTTATGCTTATGCGTTATGCTGCCTTATTTTGTTTCAGTTGGGCATTTGTCACAGAATTTGAAGTTTTGGCTTCAGTTTTTAGAAGGTCTAAAATAATTTCCTATCCTCGAATCATTTACTTATGTTTTCATTTACCATTATATATATAATTCCAATTCTGTATTTCTGCATAAATTAATGTATTAACAATTAAAATTATGCTTTTAAAATATTTCGATACTTGATAGTTGATGCACTTAATGGTCAATAAGTCACCGGGAAATGTGATAAACCTTGGGAAAATGTGTATACCTTTTAATGTTTTAATTAAAGCATATAACATAAGATTTGAAATGTGTTATATTTCCAACGTACCAATTGATCTAGTGAAGCGATACGAATTCTGACAACAGATTTGAATTTGTCGTCAAGCCTATTTCAGATCGACTTTCCCTTATTCATGATTTAATTATCTTATAAATTATTGAATTCAATGTATTACCTATTTTTGTGATTATTATATATTATTAATAGATGTTCATTCTATGTAAAATATTAATATTAATATTGGTGATGCATTTTCATAAAAAAGTCTGTATCTATTGTGAAATAATTGAATTCAATAATTATAAATATTGTAATATACCGAATAGTTAATATAGTTGTTTGTATAGTTTTTATTAAAAACCGCTTGGTTTCGAAACTTGAATTTAATTTGCTGTTAAATCGTGATCATATCGTATAATCGTTTTCATATTAATTATTGGCAAACTTATATTTGAATTTTGATTACGGTTTTCGTTAATTTATCTTAGAAAACGTTGAAAATAGTTTACGATAAGTTTGTGCAATGCAATTAATACTTAAAATTGTATATTTATTTGAATTAAATAAGTTTCCAAACATTCTAAAGCAAACGTAATTTTCACGTAATACCAGAAATATGTAATTGTTCAAACTATATATGCAAGCGTAGACGTTAATCAGTTCAAAAATTGTTATTATTAATTATTACGTAAAACTTTAACAAAATTGGTGTGACCGTGTGACTATTCAATGATCAATAATGTATATCGATAAATTGCACTCTGCGGCGATTTTATTTTATTATTATTTTCCGTGTCACATCGCCTTTCGCCTACAATATAATGGCGTGCTGGAATTAATTGAAAGTTTTTTAATTTCAGAAATGTACTTTACAACATCAGTTTGGACACCATGAAGGAAAATCACGTGAGTGAATTAATTTTCGTTGTATTTTATTCTCACCATAAAGTAAGGTATAAGTAACATATGTATTCTTATTGTGCGCAGCTACCTACTAAGTAACGTCAAGACTTGTATTTAAACAATAGTTTGGACGGACTAATATATCTAACCGGTGGCCGCAGTGTAGTTACACTATATATGTTTTATAAATATATTATACATAATAATAATAATATGTACATTGGTAATATAGTGAAGTTCGACGCGTTTTGGAATTGTTTTCCGCTCCGTTGCTTAGAGTTCTTTGTACTCTTGCCTGGTTTGGTCACCTCAAACGAAACGGTGTACCTATAGGTATATAATATGCGGTTAAGACGATATTTTCCTAAAGTCGTCCCCCCATTCGTATGCGTAATATATATGTAGGTATATATCTAAACCGGTGTATAGACACTGTTTTTTCTTTTTCAATTTTAAATGCATTTTGTGTTGACGACTATAACGGATTTGGCTGTTCAGTTGTCTCGAATCGTCATGTTATATAGTGACCTGCCGGAAACATCGTTTTACCAACTACGTAGTACATAAATACTGAATCACCAACTGAATAATAATACGGCAAATATATGTCATCTGAATAATATAAATAAATGGTCCCGACGGTACCTCGTCAATACACAAGTGTGTACAGTTCTTACGTAGGTATATAAGACTTATAAATTGTATATATTATACATAAAGTGGCAATACTTACCTATGGGCGTTTATTTAATTTTTTGCTATAATAGCTGGTGTACGGTTATTTTCAAAACCAGTTGTATATCAATTTACCAATCGTATACGCATACGTATATAATATGTAAAAGGATTTGATAAGTTTGTTCTTAAAATTAAGAAATAACAGGTTTCTGATTATTGAGTACTTATTTTGATTTCGAAAAACCATATAATATTGTTATGATGGTACCTTACTCTATGAGCAATACTCGAAGAGCCCAAGGTAACGTTATTGTAATTATTATAATATTTATAATCAATAAATTTAATTTGTATGCTACTTCATTTTTTTCTTTTTTTTTTTGCAATAAAATATTTTGCCTCGAGACACTTTCTGTGGGTGATATTTATTCATTTTAATTTGATAATATGAGGGCGAAAGCCTTCCAGAGAATTTATAATATATTATACGGATCATCCTCATTTCATAATGATTAAAATTTTTGAATAATACTCAGATTAAACTACTTATAAATCTTATTAAACCAACAGACGTCTTCTTTCAACGTAATGAAAATGAAAGAAGAAAAATATTTTACAGCTGCGATGAGCTTATTTCTAGTTTGACGAGTTTTAAACTATTGAAAGATAAGAAAATTATACAATATATTACGAGATATGTTTTATGTATTTGCTTTCTTTGTTCTTTTTTAAAGAAAATCCAATCTTCTTTATTGTTTGGTGTTCATCCATAACTAGAGGAACCTCACTGAGCTCACATTTATAATAATCCTTGTCAAATACTGATTTCATATCCCAGTAACCCATTTATTTATTTTTGTGATAAACTTAATAAACAACAGTTTTATTTCATTATAGTAAAGGAATGATAAAGTACGTTACACATTGTAGATAATAGTTGAACATTCAAAAATATCATGTTGAAAATAAACTACAAACTTATAAACTATTTTAATGTTTATTATCTTGATTTAAAAAATAAAACAATTAGGTATATACCTAGGTTTATTTCAAAAACAACATTTTATTTTTCATACCTTCTATGATAATATAAACTATATATTTACGTTCAACTTACACATATACGTTTACGTTCAAATTCTGATATAATTTGTCTTAAGAACAACTTTGTGCGATGAATTTTATATATTTATATGTTATACCTATAGCCTATTTAGGCTCTATGGAGTAATATGTTTATATGTATAAAATATACATATACATAATATAATTTAATATTATTTTAAAATCAATGTAAATTTACATTGATAGAATTTTAGTTCTGTTTCATTATTTGTATTGTCATTTTAACATTTTAATTTTATTTGTCTTATAAATTATTGTATTCTACCTGTTTTGAGTATACTAGCTGTATGGTTTTTGTAGCATTGATGCCGTTGAATATAATCTTATTCACATGTATTAGATGATCGTAAAAAATTAATCATTTTTACTCTCTCATTTTCACATTTTTTTCTATTGTTATGGTCCAAAAATGCATAATTAATAAATACCTGGGCAAGTAATAGTCTAATCAATAACAATGGAAAATAGTGGTATTGGTGAAAGAGTAGGGCACGTGTAGACCTTCTTTTGTTTAGGTTCACCAGCGTGTTAGCGTGTTCTGGTTATTTCGCAAAATCTCCTGAACAATATAAAAATAATTATTATATAGGTAGGTGTTGTATGTGTTTCGAAGAAACACTACATTGTCCTTCTAATTAATGGCTCGACGACGAAAGACTGATGGAGAGAAAAGAAAGAATATGAGTGGGAGATATGGCATTATAGGTATAGTACCACTGGGTCATTTAAAATATCCTTGTTAAATATCAATTAGGCCTCAGGGTCATGCTGGGTGGTGTTGTGTCCGAAAATCCGCTGGAGGGCTTAAACGCTTTTGATGAACAAATTATCAGCTACGGTTTTCGCTCAAACGAACAGAATAGTTTTTTTTAAGATTGCTATGTATACATTATCATATACACGCTTGTTACTAAACGCCTCGAGAAAAATGTTTTTATTATTATTATAATTTAATAATACTTTTTATGGATAGAATTTCCGGTCGATTCTGATGTCATAGTTTTGAAATGAAAGCAATGTAAATTACCGTATATTTTTACCTTTTGCGATTCCCGTTGAAAAAATAAACTGTTGGACGACTGAGTGATAAGAAAATAAAAATAAACTTAACTTATGACAGACATCGTGGGCAGACCGGTAGTATTTTGAATGTGACAACACATTTTATGATTGATGGGCTCTGTTAGTAAATTACGAATTAAACGTCTACTGCGTACAGATTATGTAGGTACTAAGGTACCTAGTGTAAGTGTAAACCTAATATGTAGGCATGCCTAACGTTTCGGGGACAAGTCGCTTTCTAATAATTAGAATTTCAATTTCACAATTGCACAGTTAATGCATACCCGCAACATTTTTCGTTTATATCCGTGTTTATACATATGTAAGATGAAAGGGGAAAAAACACTGAAGTTGAAAGGTTTACATTGCACTAAAAACTGTAAGGTTAAAAGTTTTTTTGTATTTGAATAAGGTACGTGTCAAAATAAAGTTAGCTTTTTATTTATGTATTTTAAATAAAACTTTGTTAAAATAATTCTGAAAACTAAGTATTTATTGTACGTTTTATGCAGCCAAGACTTATGGAATCGTTAAACTCTATAATTTGTATAGTGTATACTGTATACAGTAAACACGGGCAAGAATTTATTAAAACATTACAATTTTATCAGAATGAATTTTGAGTTGAGGTTTCTTCATGTTTTTTTAAGTTAAAGAATTAATTGTTTTACCTTCTATCGTGTCAATTTACCATTTCAGACCTTTTTACAACGTATCTTATGAAGACCTTTAAGTAATCTTATTGTGAAACTTAGAATCTTGTTGTTTGTTTTTAATTCTGTTTACACATATATAGGTACGTAAAGTAGGTAAACTTAACGTAAATTAAATAAGTAAACATAAATGCAAAAGGGTGTGTATGAACTTCTATGGCTTAAGTCATCAGGCTAGACCCACTTTATTCTATATAGTTACAAATTTACAACATAGTCATGCTAATGACTTATGGTCGTATAAAAACACCCCTACAATAATTTTAGCACATCATAATGCTGCATTTATTGATCATATAACCCATTCGTTTTAATCTACCACATAATTGAAATAATTATTGTTCGTATCTGTAAATATATTATATTATTATATAACGGATAACATCTTACACGGTATATACAGGTATATGAATAGAAGTATATGGTAGTATCACTGGAGAATATTGTTTTCAACTGGTGTATAATTCGTATTGTTAAAATCGTTTTCTATATTTTGTTTGCAGCGCGTCTATTCATATAACATAGCATTCGTTTTAAAATATATGGAATACCAATATTATAATATTTTGTTTTCGAATCAGGTTTACCGTTTACAGAGACACATTGTATACGCGCTGACTCAGAGACGTAACTTTAGTGACTAAAACATAATAATATTAATATTTTTAACTTTATTTTTACTTTACTTACTTATATAATTTTGAAAATAACTATTATGTTTATTAGAAACTAACACAATAAATATTTAGTCAGTGATTCAGTTTCCAACTTAAATATTTAGAAAAATAAACTATACTTACTTCAAATAAAAACATCAATATTGTATGTCACTCAATAGTAATTTTATGCCATGCGTATAAGTATATATATGATTAGATTTTTTTTTATATAATATTTTTATTTGAATTTATCGGTATCTTGTGAAAATATATTGAATACAGATATTATTTACAGACGCTATCATAGTCATATTTAAATAAATTATAAACTAAAAACGAAAAATATCCGAGAAACGATTTGTCCTTTATACAAGTGTGCGATATCACAACAGTTGGGCAGTCAATATATTATTTTCTGATAGGCACTAATAATTAAAATAACTAATTGCGACAGTAAAGATATGGATAGGCCCTGTTTACTTATCAACACTTGTGGGGTCGTGGTCTATTTTGTGAAAGAGAGATAGAATATTATAATATATTATTATCCATGCTCACCGGTGGATTCTCTTTGCATACGGGATTTATTTTGATTGATCAAAAATTCTCTCCTGATAAAGTCGAATAGCCTATCCATTATTTTATTATCAATGGATATTACGAGCTCATATAGTTACATACCATTAAATATTTATCATCAACATCACTGATGTCTGATACAATTTTATAGGTTTACCCACATATGTATAAAAATATAATCATATTTTATATCTGTATTTTGTGGGTAAACCTATGTTTTTTTATGTATTTATCGATCTATATTAAGGGAGGCTGTTTCCATAGGTACCTTATTTTGTTATCAAAAAATGCCAGGACTCGAGCCCCCCATTCTGACTTATAGTCCTATTAGTTACGCATATGCTCACTGTACCTCACGTAACTCGATTAAATTATAGTCAAATACGTTGTTGTTTTATATATTAATAAAATAATAAATTATTATACGTAAATCGGAAAATCATCTGTTACATGTTATCCCGTGTGCCTACCATATATTATTATCTGCGCCGTGTTTAATTTCGTTCAATTATTTTTAACCCTAGTCTGGCGGGTTATATATATACACGCAGAACAAAACGCGCACACATAATATAATGTGAAAAAAGGGGTGTGCGGGCACGTCCTATACCGAAAGCGTCGTTCGACGGGCGGACTATACAGCTATAGTATAGACATATGTATATTATGCGTAAACGCACACGCGTTATAATAATACCCGTTACCCTATTTTTCTGTCCCAAACGACAACGAAAATAAAACCAGCCGAGAACGCGCACCGGTCCACGGCCATGTCTCGTTTCAATATGTCTCTTAGAATACAATTATATTATTATTATTTATTTTAATGGTGTTGTGGGTTTGGAAGACGCTCTCATACGCGTGCGTTTCCACATTTTTTTCTCTAAATTATCGCGCTAATGCAGGATTTATGCCTATATATAATTATTATTATGTATATTAAAGGTTATAAACTTATAAATGACCAATAGCTATTATAACTTATAACTATAGTTCATTATATTGTTATGTAGCGGTGTTTTATTTTTCTTGTGCTGCGTTTTTAAATTATTATTTTTTGTTCCCGTGGAATCGAATATCCGTTTCCGCAACGCAAACGGTGTTCGGTTTCACGTTGTTAATTAATTAGTTAATAAAACACGTGTAACACGTTACCAAACTATCTATTGTTATTACTTATTATTATCATTATTATTATATACATAATATTTACAACTATAACTGTTGCTGCTGTAGTGCGTCATTAATCCATACGTGCTTTTCAGTTAGATTACGATAATATCATGTATACACGCGTGGTATCCATTTGTTAATGAAACGCTCGTTTTTGTTATTAAATATTATTGTTTTTATCGTAATTCATAATATATTGTAGTTAGGTACATTAATTTATTGTTTAGATAAAATATTAAACCTTTTAATTTTAACCATTAATGAAACTGGCTGGTTTACATTATAACTTTTATCTTAAGTCGTACGTAGCAAATATTAAACATTATAATACATAGACACTGATAAAATATGTATAATACCGCCGCTGCAAAGTTTCTAACATGATACGTTTGTTATTAAGTATGTTTCCCTTAGTACCTAGTTTTAATTACAAGACAGGCTTAAGATTGAATAATCGACCCAAATGAAATGGGCTTCCGCGTAATTGTTTTCGTAAACGTCGTTCTAGTTCACACAAAACAATAAGCTGAAAAATACATAATATTTTTAACTGTGAAAAAATAAATAAATCTATTGCGCCCGTCTTAAATGATGATCTTGTTTATTTTTTTACAGAAATACTATTGGAATTCTTCAGAAGCTAATTACGAAATGTGTCAGTTGAAGGGCAAATCGGAGGTACCATAATTATTTTGTCTATATGATTAATTATTATAATTATAATTTTTTTCGAACAACTCTGCCCAACCCAACCTAGTTTTTTTTACATCTTTTGTATATCTTGTTTCAGGACGATTGCCAAAATTACATAAGAGTCGCGTACAAAAAGAACGACGAAGAATTGTTTGTCTGTGGCACCAACGCTTTTCATCCGATGTGTAAAATATTCAATTTGACCGTAAGTCGTAATTAATTTATACTATATATTATATATCTAAGTATGTACCTATATGAATGAATAAATCATTTTCGCGTATCACGTGCAGCCAATAATGAACAGTGTTTTTTTTTCGGCACAGGACGGCACCAAAGGCGTGGAGGAAATGGACGGACGAGGAAGATGTCCGTACGACCCGTTGCATAACAGCACGTCTATATACGCCGGCGACCAATTATACTCGGGAACAGTGGCCGATTTTTCCGGCAGCGACCCGCTCGTATACAAAGAGCCGATGCGGACCGAACGACTGGACTTCAAGCAACTGAACGGTATGCACTTAACCGGCCTCACGACTGATAAAATCGAATATGACCCCAAACAGTAATGACCGCAATTTATTTATTTATTTTTACAGACCCGAATTTCGTGAGTTCGTTGGAATACAAGGATTACATATTTTTCTTCTTCAGAGAAATCGCCGTCGAGTACATAAACTGCGGAAAAGTAAATAATATACACTTCTTAATAAACACGGCTCATGGCAGCTAATATTAACATATTATTATAATAATAATACAATAAAATTACGAATTTGCAGACTATTTACTCGCGAGTGGCTCGAGTTTGTAAACACGATAAAGGTGGTCCTCATTCATACAGGGATCGATGGACGTCGTTCCTGAAAGCTCGGCTTAACTGTTCCATCCCGGGCGAATATCCGTTTTATTTTGATGAAATCCGTATGTTTACTGTGTTATAATATAATTCATAGATACTCTCGGATAATCAATGGTCGCAAATAATACATTTTTCGAAATTTTTTCATGTGTACAGAGGATACCAGTGACATATTAAATACCGCTCTGACTGGCATCGTCGACCCGATCGTCTACGGTGTGTTCAATACACCCGTGAATGCCATCAGTGGCTCGGCTGTGTGCATGTTCAATATTAGCGATGTCATCGAGACTTTCATGGGATCATTCAAGGACCAAGAGGCTATGGACTCCAACTGGTTGCCTGTGAAAAAGGTATGGCTCGAATATAATCGCTGCAAGTATAATCATAATAACAAATCGCAGTTGATTCGTTCTCTAGCCTTGCATATATTATATTATTATTTCAACTATTGGTGAAAATATACTTACCTATTTTGTTATGATTATTATGATCCGTTCTCCTATAGATAATTCAGCTCTTATACGATTTTGAATACATGTTTATATAATATCATCGTATATTCGTATACAATATACTTATTCAACTGTTTAAACATAATTTTTACAGATCCCCGAACCCCGACCCGGGACGTGCGTAGACGACAGTCGGACGCTGCCTGACATAACAGTGAATTTCATCAAGAGCCATTCGCTGATGGATGGCGCGGTACCGTCGTTGTTCTCCAAACCGATTTTCACTCGGATATCACTACAATCCAGGTTGACCAGCATCGCGGTGGACAATCAGATTTCCGGCCTGAAAGGACAGTACTACGACATTCTGTTTATGGGAACTGGTACGATTTTCACAGTGTATATATACCATATAGTGTTGAAATATAATTCATAATTTACTTATACAATAGCTAGGACTTCATAATACGTCGTGACCTATATATTATATATTATACAACCATTATGTATGTTTGCAGATGATGGTCGATTGGTCAAAGGCGCATTACATACTAACAACGGTTTGCCCGAGTTCGTCAACATCGAAGAAGTGAATCTCACCTCTAACAACACGAAATCGCTTCCGGTCCGGACGTTGAACATCATTAAGTCAGTCGATGGCAAGCCGGGACGGATAGTGGTCACATTCGACCAACACATCATCTCCGTGCCGTTGGACCGATGCTATCTGAAGACGACTTGCCAGTAAGCATGAGATAATAATAATTATTTTACAACTTTACAACATTGATCAAGCAATGGAGATTTTAATAACTCGATTGTCACAGAGAATGTATTGATCTACAAGATCCATACTGCGCGTGGGACGGCTCACATTGTATTAACCATTTGGAGATCAAGAGTACGTCCAAACAGCATTTTGTTCAGTCCATTGGATCGTATCAGAGCAATATTTGCCCGAAAGGTATATCTATAGTATCATAATTTATTATTTATTAAATAGAATACGTTTATGAAAAATAAATTTGGACGAGGATATAATATAATCAACTTTATGATTATAATACCGTTTCTATATTATTTTCCGTTTTGCAGTGCCTTTCGATGACAAGATTGGACATTCTTCGTCGTTAGACGGTAAGTTTACCGTTAAAAATTTTACCGTAAATTATTATTGCAATAATATGAAACGGTCTACTTAAAAGCATATCATTTTATGTAAGATTATCGTTAATGTTCTCCTCGTCTTACATATTATACAGATAACAACATCGACTCGAACGTGCCTAGGTGTCCGTCGTGCGCGCCCTGCTACACCGAGAACGTAATCAACAGCGACAGTGAGTGTCATCGTGTTCACGTCTAATTATTAATCAACAAAAATATAATTCTACACGATAACGATAACATTCGTGCTCGTCTAGTTGACGATTTATAATGACATTGTTCTTTTACCTGTTGTGCACAGGTGTTAGCGACAAGGTGTCCGAGATGCCCGTAATCTCCCTGGGCGACGTCATCGGGCTGCTGATGATGATGTGCGTGCTGGCCACGCTGCTCGTCGGGTTCGCGGCCGGTTTCGTGTGCTCGCGGTACTTTCGGCACGCTGCCGATCCGTTTTCGTCGATGGCCGTTCACGCCCATCACCAGCTTAACCGACTGGCCGATATGAACGGGGCGGCGGAGATCGGCACCGCTCCTTTCCTACCGTGCCCTAACAACAAGGCGCCGCTCAACCTGCTGGTGAACGTGACCAAGTGCAAGAACGACACGCTCGAGAAGAACTTGGACTCGGCGGTGGAGAACAAGACCCTTCAAAAGGTCAAGAAAACGTATATATAATAAGCGTGTGTACGGCGGACGGACGAGACGGCCACGACCGCCGCTTCCCGTTTTCGTCTCGCCAGACTTGGCCCGATGGAGAAATACAGTGACTGATTTCAACGACTTATGCGCAATGTGTGCGTACAGCGTACAATATTATGTTATTATTATTATTATTATTTTTTTTTTATTATTATTATTATTATTATTATTGGTACGGTTGGACGGCGGACAAGGCGAATAAAAGATCTCAAACTTAATCAAAACGACAGTTAAATAATATAATATATTATGTATGTATATAATCATGTTTATATAATATTACTGTATAATATTATTATGCTTATGGAGTGGCAGTTCGCATAGACTCTTTCGCCGAGCAAGTCGACCGACGTTCATTACCGTTTACGAATGTTGTCAGCACGATCATCTAACGCGTTATGACACATTCCTTATGATTATTATAATATGAGCTTATTATTGACAATTATTATTATTATTATTATTATTATAAGTATAATGTATATTGTATTATATGCGGTACGATACACCTCGGACGCGTTAAACTCTTTTATCGCGCGTTGTTGTTAAAACTTAAATGTATAGGTACACACGCAGATAAATAATATATTGATTTTATGTTGTAATATTATTAGTATTGTTATTGTTATTGTGATAACTATTTCAATATTATTATCGAGTGACTCGAACAAATTTAGAGTAAAGGGTCATTCGCGTTGACGCCAGCAATGCCGTGTCCGTGTGTTTTCCAACGAACTTTGAACTTTGAAGAGGACCAAATTTTCCCAGGGACTTGTAAGTTATATTATATACTATACGTATATAAGTAAATTCAATGTAAATCATACTCGATGTATTAGCGTAATTTATTATCGTTATTATTTAGTTTTATTATCTATATTTTTGTGAATCGACACGAATAACAATAATATGGAATCGAAATGTACAGGGATGGATAGTATATCATTAATTTTAATAGCTAGGGTTTACTCCTCTTAATAACGATCACAAAAATCATGGATGTGTAAAGGAGAAAGAGAAAAATGTTAATTAATAATTATTATAGATATACAGTATTATTATTTTCATAAGAGTCCTAATTTTGTTTGCGATAACTATGTACAAGAACAATACATTGATTGATGATTTCGTATGTGCAATAGACACCTGAATGCACGCCCTTTTTTGATCTCTAAATGTAATATTCTCTAAAATGTAAGTGCCTTCTGTAATCGATGTATTTATCTTGAATTGGATATAATTTGTATATTTTTACTATACTAATGTATGTTGTGCATAATTTATATATATGAACTATTATTAATGAACTTCCAATATTGTATAAAGGCATAAAACAATATTTTATATGTTTAGAATAATGATATTATTGGTTACCAAGGTTTATATTTACATATAAATATATAAAAACATATATAGTATATTTTATATTATATTATTCTGATAATAATTTATATTATTATTTTTTACACAACTAGGATATTTTGTAATTTTTATTGTCTATTTTTTTATATCTCTTATTATTATGCTTAATATGTTATAATTTTTTTTGTATGGACCGGTGCATTTTTTGCACTAAGAAAATGTATAGAACTATTATTGTTGAAATATAGTGCCTTATGAACAGTTAGCATTGTTAATATTTTTATATTTAACTGTTTTATTGAAGATTGTTTCTAAATAATATTATAATATTATTTCACTATGGTAATTACCAAATTTAGAATACTATATCACATACTTAAATATCTAAGAATAACAGGCTATAAAAATAGTTCTGTTATTTTTTGACGACATTATAAACGCGTCTTAAAAAATAATGAGTAATGACATCTTATTATGATATGGAATATGGTTTTGCTATCACAAAATCACAAAAAAAAAAACAGACACGAAAAAGCGTTATGTGTATATTGTGTAGAGTTGCTTAACAATTACTTTAAAAGAATATTTTTTAGGAGTTTCTGTCGAAAAATATGAGCACGGGCTGCAATGGCCTCCACATAGTTTATTTTATTTTATAACGTAGTGTTTTATGCAGTTTGCAGTCTGTTATTTTTGATATCTATTTGATTGAATAAAATTTATACTTGTTAAATACTTCTTAAGATTAAATGTCTAAAATGTTTTAGAGGATGGTTAGACATCTTTTCCCCTACTCAAAGAGATTAATGTAAGATGATACTGATGTATGGTATGGCAGTTGGTTGGAGACCTGTGTCGGAGAGCGTTCCCGAGCAGGTTGTCCTGAGGCCAGACCGTGAAGTGTTGAATGTTTACCTAATATAATAAATGCGCTAATGGTAATTAATGTGTTGGCTTATTAGAACTTTTACTTATAGTTAAATATAGGAGATAGGTTAAAATTAGCTAACATACTTTTGTCTTAATAGATTTTAATTATCGATCAGAATCAATGAGGTATAATATTCCTGTTATGTATAAAAAAAAAAGGGATAAGAATAATATGTAATGTGTAATGTCAATATGGGGCTAATATTAAAACATAATTAATTTGGTATAAAAATATTTAGGAATATTAATTGTTTGTGTAGTAAAATGTCCACTATTTCCTAAAATAATACAATATAATTAATCAAATTTCAAATTCTTCTAATAATATGTTAATATCTTATTTTGATTTTTGAAATTTTGAGTTTGTATTTCCTTCAGTCTTTTTTTTTGTATGAATAAAACAGTTTCTTTCAATAATCGATTACAACAATAACCCAGAAAAAGGCCAATGTGCTTAAATATTTTGAGGAAATAAAAATACAATCATTCTAGGCGGCGATTTCCTCAAGGATTTTAATGTGTAAACCAGTTTCACGTAAGAACAAAATATAATATTTTATTGAATGCAGTGCATCATGCGGGTGGTATTGGTTGTTGGTAGTGTGCTGGAGTCACTCACATAATATTATTAATTATCGTTAACTGCTCAGTACTCGCACATCAGTGTAGTATGTAACCACATAAGTTAAAATAATTGCCTATCGAATACTCCTTAAGAAATAAAGTGGGCAATGGTCAATGGTCAATGGACATCTTTATAAAGAAATAATTATCTACCAATAAAAAATAATGAATATGTGCCATGGGGGAATAACCCGCTACATATTTTTTTTCAATATTTCGGGGTACTCCAGTCTCTCTCAAAAAAATATCAGATGTTTGTGCACATGAGTTGATAAATTATTATGTTTGCAATATTTATTTATTATAATAGTGTATGCTAAGACGGCAATCAACAACAAAACTAGGTATCAGATAAGTTAAATTACAAAAAGTCAATGTGCTTAGGTAAATTAAAATTATTAGTATAATATAGTTTATTTTGTCTGGTTTCTCTTTATATAATAAGTTAAGATGAACAACTAAAGGCTCAAATCATATCAGATAAAACGGGTGATTGTGACCGTATAATACATGAAATCACCAAGGATTACTCAGATTTAAAAATCAATAAAAGGTAGAATAAATGAAGATCCATCCATTTAATAACAGTAGTACAGATATTTACCATGATCCATAGTAGTAATGAGTATCAATCAAACTCTGAACTTAAATAACTAATTATCGAAGATTAGTAAGAAATGCATCATTGAACACTGTACCAAAAGGGTATCAATAGTAATTACTATTATATATCTATAGAATATAGTTAATTTGATTCAATAAGTATTGATGTTTTCATGAAATTTAGTCGTACGTAGAAGACCGTAATAATATATTAAATATTTTTATCCTACAAGAAGATAATAACCTCACTGAAGTTACGGAACAAGTAATCATAAAATAAGTAATATTTTATATGATCGAACATAATATATATTTTGAGAAAATTTAAAACATTTAATAAAATATTGTTATACTAAAGTACTATACTAATGAATATTTTAGTAACATGATACATTTATAGGTTTTTTGAGTACTTACAAAGTCATAAGTATATTCTTTCATTTGTAACTTAAAATACAATTTAAATTAAAACATAAACACACAACATTATATTTTTAATATACACCATATTTGGCTTTAAATCTTTAAATAAAAAATAACTCTAATGGCTTAATAATGTACATCAGTAAATTTAATAATGTACAATAGATTTAAAACATTTTAAACTAATGATCGTACGGATTTATTACTAACTTATTTTGTACACGATATTCTATAGGTAGAAGATGTACAAATAATCCAATAAGGACGTATATAGGTATTGTGAACAGGTGTAATGGAATACAGTTATAGATTGGCACGCATACCGCGGTATAGCAATTCGCGCGATTGACCGCGACCATAGGTCGTCGCGGGACGTTTACGCGGTCTTTTCGGTGTCGCAGTTAATTTTCCGCCCATTCTTTCGGACCGATCCTTTATAAAACAACAAACAAGATCGACACGAGAAGAGAAGTAGAAAACTTTTCACGCGTCGCAGGCGGGTATATCGCGCCCGTGTGTCAAGGTATTCCGCGCGCGACGTCATATGCGCGTTTGTCTGCCGGTCTTCACGGCGCATGCCGGGCGGCGGCGGCGGCAGTCGGTCGCCCACGGACACTATAAACTTATTCGATTATCGACCGACGCCGCGACCGCCACAGCAGTCGCGCCTCGCTACCAGCGTACCGCCACCAGTAGTAACGCCGTCTCCGGTCGGAACGCTCAACGTTTGTGGGTGCTCGTCCGACTGTGGCGTGTCTGCGTCGCGTGCGATCTCCGGTATGACGGTGGTAGCTTGAGGTAGATACCTGGTCCGTCGTCCGCCGGTGGAGAAAATATCGTCGAAAATCTCCGCCGTGGGTAAGTCTGGCCACGCATATATTTACTAAGGTTATCGTTTCGATTCGTACAATCGTCGTAGCGCGATTATTGTAAAATATGTGAAAATATTAAAATATAATTATTGTTAATGCGTGCGCGTGTCACTACTATATTGGTATTGGACGTAGTATTATAGGTATATATTATGTATTAAGTATAATAATAATAAATAATAATATCGTTGTACGCGTCGTGGTTTTCGTCACGTCTGGCGGCCTACGGTGGTTTTCTGCCTGTTGTCGATGAATTCGTTGATCATATTGTCGACAGCCTCGTTGTCGTAATAATTGTTACACTGGAGCAGCTCGTCGTCGACCGGTGTCGTACCGGTGGCCGCGTGGACATGCCCTCGCCACTGTCGCCGGTCGTCCCGTTTTCCAGCCAATCTTTTTTTCAGCGACTGCAACGGAAATAAAGATAAACCCGTTAAAACATAACACACCGTTTTGTATGCGCGATATAGTATATTATTATTATTGTTGATATGTTTTAACCTATGCGTGTATAATATAATACAGCGTTTTGAGGTATCAGTACATTACCTAACCAGGTTGTGTGTATGGGTATGGTAGTCTGTACCTTACTACCTATATATATACCTCGCGCATAATTGGCGGCTGAAAAATCGTTAGTGATTTATAGTGCCCCGCAAATGGTTTAACGATTTTTATATATTGCTTCGGGACACGCATTTCAGCAATTATTAAATTGATTATCTTTATAAAGCCGGGGTTCGGCGCCAAAAGGTGGTTAATGCGGCGTTTGACGATGAAACGGTAAAAAAAAAAAATACACGGTTCCCGCGTAAACGCTTAACTAACTTCGTGTCAGTGTAAACCATGTGGCCCGTGTTCAGAATTGTCTCATTATTCAACAAATTTAATAATATCGTTTAGGTAAAATGATTTCACTAGTCATTAATAATGACATTTATATAACTACCTAACGCGCGGTGGAATAATTGAATATTTTCAGCTATTTAGTAAATTATGGTAACGAGTTAACCACATGGGTCACACGGAATTCGGGTACTGTGTAATGGATGGCCACTTTACGATAATTTGACCATCCACGAAAGTCGCTTATTAGATTTATTCTATAAACCTTATGCGAACCATAACAAAATACGTATTCCTGATTTCAAAACTAGAACGGAAAAATTTGATTATTGAATATTATTTAATATTCAAATCGTATACAAATGTTTTATTTCTCATCGATGCTATTATTTTCATCGGGCAAACAAAAAAAAAAAAAAATACACTAATTTCGCCTAATATAACGCTATACCAATACACAACTATAAAATGTTTTGCTTCTATGTACGCCGTAAATTTTATTTTATTTTTGAGCATATTTTTTAACACAATTGAATTTTAATGTTTTATAATGCTTATATAATATCTTACCATCCTATTATTTTATGAAGTATAAAATAATACTACTCTTATTAAATGTTCATATTTTTCTAAAAATAAAATAATTAAATAAGTTTGATGCCAGAATTGTGATGGAATCGGAGGGTCCTACCTTCTTTCTTCAACATATTTTAGCGTCGCCATATAATAATTTTCTAATCAATCAGCCATTTAAATCTTTGGACACATAATTTTGTTTTATACTTTTGCATCCTCTTTCTACAATTTTCAAATTCAAGCACTAATAATTACCACCGATCACCTTTAGAAGTGAAAAACAAAATCTATAAACGGTGTTTGGTCTTCAATAATTGAGCTATAACATTCATTCGATCAAATACTGAACAACTAAACCATCCCCAATCACTTTGTACCACTCTGATAGTTCATACTCGCCGCCCAACCAAATTAAAAAAAATTAAATATCTAATTATTTTTCTTGTCTGTATTAAAATATGTATTACAATGTAATATGATTAGGTTCGCCCAATGGCTTATGCCGCTGAAGATATAAAATATTAATGAAAAAAAAAAATGAACTAGGTATATTAATAATTGATCGCTTAATTTTGTATTGTGTTTTTGTTTCTGACATGGAATTTTAAATCAATACCATCTACCTTATTTATTGCTAATACTAGAAGATTGGTCGCTCGCTCCTGCAGTTATAGTTAATATTACATGTACGTAAAGGCATTGTAAATTTAACTTAATATGCTATGACAGTCTATTAAAGAACTTTTACTGTACTAAACCTTGCTGCAGAGATAAATGGTTTCAGTAGAAGTAATGTATAACGGCAATTATAAATAATGTCTGTGGGTGAATGTTGCAAGGTAATATTACATTTATATTACCTACCTATGTTGCATTTTCGACCTGAAGGGTCTGATATATACTTATTTTATAATGCAATTTAAAATTTTACCCCCATTGAATTTGGTTTAAATTTTAAATTACCCATTAAATGGCAAATATCATGATAAATAAACGAGCTATGGTGTCGTGTTACAACAATATTTTCAACTTTGCGTATTTTTTATTATCATTTTGATACAATAAATATAGCTACTTATTGGAATGTGCATTTGGTAGTTTGTAAGAAATACGTTCTATGATGAATGATTGTATATAATGTATATAGACACAATATAAGTTTAATACACTATAATATATTTTATACCTATGTAGTATGTACCTATACTGTAGTGAAGGATCAACATTTGTAATAATTAGTGCGTGGATTTATAAGTATTAAAAACCAACCAAATATGAGTGCCTAAATATATTCACTAAAATTTTGAAAAATACGTAAAAAATAAAAATATGCGATCAAAAATTAGCAAAAAAAATTTTTTGTTTTGAACATTTTATTAAAACAATAATTCATTAAGTGATAAACGTGAATTATGACGGAAAGCCCACGAACGCTTGGTAAAATATTTAAGGCAACTGAAATAATGTTAATGGTCTTCAATGGTAGTAATCGATATTTTCTTATCTTGGTATATTTATTTTATTTCACCTATTATTGATCTAATGTCATATTTGGGAAAACCGATTATACCTACAAGTATACCTATTAATTTATTTTGATATTAATCGAAACTTTAAAAATATAGTATTTTTTTCATATATTACAATAGTATACCTATATTTCAACAATTTCTAAAAAACATCAAAATATGCAATTTAAATTGTAAAATAAGCTTCTAAAATAGAAAAAATGGGGAAATATCGAAATATGTAAGTTTCATTTTTAAAATCGTTATGTCATGAAACAAATGTTGTGTTCACTTACCATATCATACGATCTACCAGAATAAATTTGCAAATGCATACAAATCTGCGCTCTAAAACCTCTAAATTAATAATAAATTTGTTACATATCATGTCTAGTGTCAAAACTTTTGATATATAATATAAATAATATTATCACATTTAATGAACAAAAAGTTTATCAGATATTTGATATATTTGTATATTTAAGTAATTAACTAAAAATATTTTATTTAAATATAAATTAAAAATATAATTAGGTATCATTTTAAAATTAAAAATGTTGTACTATTCCACTACAAGAGTGAAATTCTTATGGAAAACGTTTTAATTTCATATTTTGAGTTGAACAAAATAAAAATCTTCCGTAACATTAAATAAAAATTACATACAAAATAAGTTACACATATAACTGTATAAATGCGTGTATAATGATTAATGTGTATACCTACGTAGTACGTATTTAGAAAAAAATATATACAAAGGTTATAATAATTATTAATTTTACATACCTAAAAATTACAACAATTTCAATAGCTTACAATAAGTTGAAAATGATTTAAAACAATATAACATCATACTTCTCGACTCGAGTTTATCGATAATGTTTCTGAACTCTATAACGTAATTATCACATATTCACATACATAATATATTATGTGGCAGAGCTTATATAATGTGGCAGTATTTATGATACTATATAATATTATGATCTTATAACATTATGATGAATGATTATCATATAATATCGTGTCTGGTATTTTGATACTTTTGGAAACAATGAAATATTGTTGCATTCTAATTTTGGACAGTAAAATAGTTAAGAGTTTAGATTTGGACATTTTTTTCGACTTTTACTGATATATGCTTAGGTACAACGTTGTAAATTCCTCGATGAGTTTAAAATATATAAATAATAAGTTAACAATCATAATGTTTATAAAAAAAATAATGTTTAGATAGGTCCTCTTACGCAGTTATGCTGCACTAAGCACATTGTTAAGCTAATTCAACTTATCATTGAATTATTAATTTTTATATATAGCATGCGTATACAGAAAGATTGTTTAGGTCAATATTAAGATATTCTTTGAATAAGCAAGAAAGTTTTTGTTATCAAATAAAAAAAATGTACCTATATAGAACTTTATTGAGATTTTCTTCTGTTATTCGAATGGGGTTTTCTGTGAACAGTCCAATAACAAATAGTTTGAATAGTATTTGATTTACATACAAAGTATTAATACATTTCCTAGCAAAGAAATAATATAACCGTTGTAACTTGGAAGCTCCAAATAAAATACTTTTTTTAATTATTCGTTTTTTATTTTTCATACTTAAATTACTTTTTACATATAAAAAACCTTAACAAAAAAAAATATACAATAAACTTGATATTTTACACTTAAAAGAGCTTAAAACACACATTTTTTTTCGTGATTTAGACTTTAAAGTGTATGGCACTTACTCAGAATACAATTTTCAAAAGTTGTTGAAAGAAAATTTAAAGTGACAACCTTTTTTAAATGTAAAAATTATAAGAAAAAATACTAGTTTCGGTGCACAAATGAAAATAAAATAAAAGGATTAAATTATTTTGCCAAAAATATCGCGTATTATGTTGTATTAATTAGTAATTACTATAATATTTTATCCTATTTATAATTTATATAGGTACCTATTGTTGTTATTAACTTATAAGTTAATACCGACACGTGTCATTTTGTAGAATGGTGAGAATATGTAAATAATTTGAATTTTGTTTTAATATTGTTTAAATGTACTTGTACCTATATAGAAAATAATATTATACGAAATTATAAAAAGTTTCAAGTCTTACCAATTAATGATACATTTTTGAATTGTAACAAAATAACTAAAATCTATATTTAGTATTTTTTGTTTAAATAGAAGCCAATTTGGTAAAATCTTATCTATAAACTCTATGTAAAAATTAATCGTTACTTATTACTTCCATTATTGCAGTAAAAACTTTTCATAATATGAAGTTTACATATAATGTTCAAGCTTTTTTACCTAGAAATAAAGATTTTTTTCAACTTAAATCAAAAAAAAACTTAATGTTTATTGGTTGCTTAAAATTAGTCTAAATTTTAAATATTCTTCAGCATTTAAAAATAGATGTATCACACTTTCATATCAAATATACTATACTTATTGCTTATTACTTATTCTAAACTAAATATTGTATATATATTCTATAGTAAGTAATTACCTAGATACCTATTTTACTTCCCAAAAAAGAAATGTCTTAATTCTTAATTTATGAAAATAGTTTAGTATTAAAATATTAAAATATATTATCAACCATTAGTGTTACAGTCTATAATATAACTAAGTAGTAAATTTTAATATTTTTTTATCTTATTTTAAAAAGTACCTACATTTTTTTTCTAATGGTAAATAATTATACTACTGAGAATTATATAAAAATATTTCTACTGAACATTAACTTTAGGTAAAAACAGAGTATAACATCGGCAAAAATAAAACTAAACTTTAATTTATTTCCATGGATAATATTGAAAATATATATTTTTATTAAAAATAGTTTTGAAATGCATACGTGTTTAAAATTATTAATTATAAACTTTTCTGTTATTTAGGAATGCACTGTACAAGTAATAATATTATACTTAGAAAGATATTCGGCAATGTAATAATAATAATAATAATAATAATAATAATAATAATCTTAATATGAGTTATTAAAGATTAAACCGTACAGAAATACAATATGTTTATAATCAATGGTACGTACCTATGGTTTTAATACGAATGATAGAAATTGGTATATTATATAAAGGTATATATAAAAACTTAACAATCTAATTTAAATTTAATATTATTAAAATGTAATACCGGGAATTGCAAATATTAAATAATCTCCAATTCTAAATTCACTCACGCACTGCGGTTTTCTACCCCCCAACCCACATGCAATATATAATTTTACGCCGACCTACAAAACCAACTGTATAGTCATTTTTTTCTATCGGGTATTATTGGTATCCTCAATAACAAATATACTTATGTCCTATAGGCTATATAAAATCGCTTCCCTTATTGAAAACGTCTTTTCCAATTCTCTAGACGGCTGTCTTATTATTATTTTCTAGCCTTCTTGCATTTTTCCTCAATCACACAACCAAATACACTAGAGTCACGTTCGTATAATCCCAAACTATTTCTCGACACAGTCGTTTTTATTGCACACATACAATCGTAATTTTAATTGGACACGTCTAATGGAATTCTCTTACATTGGTCTGCCACTCGGGCTAAACTCGTCATAGGTACTACATATAGTACATAGGTAATATGCAGTATATAAAAAATAAAACCCTCCAAAGTTCCAAGGTCTACATTTTTTTTAACGACGAAAACAACTACCTACCAACGTTTTATGGTTTTATGTTTTTATAAAAGTAACTTTATTTGATTCACAAAATGAGTGAGGCGTCCTTTATATTTTTAGAGACATGAGTATTGTGTAACTATACTCATCATATACCATATACGTATCTGCATCGCGGTTATCGAAACTACCTGGACGAACGAAATAAACTTAACACTATATTAGATATTTATTGTGCATTGTATATTTACCTACATATTATCATAACTTATATATATTTTAGTCTGTGTAATTAATGTCCACTCACCTTGACGTATTTATTGCAAGTACCGATTATGGTCCGTAACGCGATCATCGTGCACCGACTCCGGAGAACCAACTGATACCGCGTGGTATAGTGTAGTGTATACACTGCAGCGGGCCGCGGCGTCCCTTCGGCTGTGTCCAGGGGTAAGTGATCGTAGTGCGGAAGGGGGGGGGGGAAGGGCGTGTAGTTCTCACGGGAGAGAAAACGGTTTCGCACGTGTCCGAGAAAAATAAAAGGGGCACCGGCGTGGCACGTGGGAACCGCTGCACGGGACACGTGCCACGATCAAATATAATATATTTAATAATAATACAACAATAACAATGCCTCGTACACGTTAAGTACGCCACATCACAAATATATATATATATATATAATATGTCGTGTGTGCGTACGTCCATTCTTCGTCCCTGAAATATTTTCTCGTCACTACCTTCCCGATCTCGCAGTGCCGATTTCAATCGCCATTTTCTTTTTTCCTGATTATAAAATTATATTATGTATTATATAAATGTATGATGTATTCTTATTTGATTATTTCTGTTAATTCAATTAGATACTTTGTATGACAAAAGAATGTACATTATATTGTTATTTATATTAGTTATTACATATACGAATATAGAATACGCGTAGATAATCCGTTAGGCCTAACTCGACAGATTTTTTAAATCGCGTCGTCTCTTGAGAATACGTTCGATTTTTTACTTCTCATAATATACCGAAACATCAGAGTCATAATAATTTTTTTCATTATACATTAACGTCAATTATGTTTATATACATTATACAAAGATATATATTTTTTTATCAAAAGTCACTTTTTATACAACATATTTTTGTCATGTCATTGCAATCAAGCGTTAGTTTATAAGTGCATGTAAAAAGTTGTTGGGTCATTGGAATAATAATAATATAATATGGAAACTATTTTTTGTGCAATTGTTCAAAAGTAATGTCGCTTGTATATTCTTGTGACATATGTGTTATGCTGGGTATTTTTTTTTCGATAAAACAAATGACAAATGACCGAACCAATATTCTTACAACAATACAATTAATTGGTTGTGTAATACAGAAAGCACAATGTATATATTGTGTATTATACCTAGGTATGTTATGTTAATGAAAGCTTAACTAGGTATTATAAAATCATATTTGTTGATATTTTCGTTATAAACAACTAAATGACCTAAGTTGTAATGCACGTTAAATAATAATTTCCCTAGTAAATATTCTAATTAAACCTTTTATAAAAGTTGCATCACATTGAAATTATAATAATAATACAATTAATATAAAAATAAGCTAGAATATATAATATTATAATATACTAGGTCTAGGTGTATATTATACTATACTGCGTTTCAGTTATGACTAGGTATTTGAAAAAATCGTCATCTGTTAGCTTTGTTTAGTCTAAGTATCAATCTACATACTTCATTATACTATAGGTAAGTACTAATATATGTTCTGTAGGAATTTATGTACAAATGTCTTTAAGTGGATGTCAGTGCAACTTAGATAAAACGCTTTCACCTAAAATAATTTTTTATGACTTTTAATTAATCTTAGAGTAAAATCACCTATTACAAAAATTATAGATGATAATATTTTTGAGGGTATGACATAACGGTTTTGTTTTTTATTATCAGTTGACTTTGTAGGTATTGGACCTTCAAAAAAAAAAAATTTTAATTTAAATGATGTTGAAATTGATTTGAGACAAAATTTAGACAAATCGATATGTAATAACCTCGAAAATATTCTCTATCGTTTTGTAATGGGTGATCAATGATTATACTCTAAGATTGCTCAAAAACCCAAAAAAAAATTATGCTGCGTTTTGTCTATAAAATGTTGCGGCGTGTAGTAGGCCAGAGAGAAAAAACAAACAGTGCTCTGACATTCTCTCAAACAAAATTCCCGTATCAAATTTCCCAATAGATAAAAATGTCTAAAATCAAAAATTAAGTTTTAATAATAGTATAGTACCTTTAGTTGTATAGGGGTACTATTATAGCCTACATATTATGTACTCATTTCCTCTGTGGGGTGTTATGAATACGAAAAAAAAATACAATGGTAGTTAAGTTCTTACAGATAAATAAAATAATATTGTAATAGTATGTATTTACTATTGTACCATCATATAACTAAATTAAACTAATCTATAAATTATTTCATAAAATTATAGGTATAGTAGGTATACGTATAAAATATAAATTCAGAAACAAGAGACTTAAAATAATTTAAATATGCTATTAGCCTATTTACAATAATTCTAATTGGCCAATATTGTTCAATATATAAGTTTACAATTAAAAAGAAAAATGTAAAAGTTAGCCACACTAAATAATATAATATCATCAAGTGTATTATACTAATATATTATAATATGCATATCCATAATAGTTGTATTTTTTTATTTACGCTTGGTTTAAATATCAAAGGGAGTATTGTAATGCTTTCATTTAGATTTCTGAATTTTAATTCACTTGACGTTGTTTTTTTTTCATCTGGCACTTGTCTGCAATTTTCGGACACGGTCCACCGGACCCTTGTCCGTTATTCGTGAACGGATCCCTTCTCAAAGTTTTATAATTATTATTGAGTGTAATATAATAACAACAATTGGACAATCATAACTCGAAATGTTATTTTGACCGATTTTAAATGCATTGTTCTGTAGGCCCATGTTTTTCGCATTCAAATGATGAATGGACACGACCGGAACGAATTGCCTTATATTATGTTATATAGTGTCATAAAGGTCCTTCTCGCGGAACAGGAAATTGACATTTATATTTTAAACTCCATAACCGCGGAATTCAGTGATATCGTTTTCGATTCAAAAAGGGCAGAAATCATGCAATTAAATTTCAAACAGAATTTTTACCCTAAAATAAAATATTATAAAAAGTTCACTGCCATAAAATATTTCTCATTGTATCCATTTTTCAATTTCTATCACTACGGAGTATTCCGTATCCGATTGTATTACAACGCATTAACATTTTTAGTTCAACACAGCCTTTATAATAAATTGAATTTTTTTTATCAGAAGAATACAACTCAATAATTTCCTGTATTCTACGAAAATGCATGCAAATTAAAAATGTATTGAAATAGAAACATTTTTAGGTACTTCTCTTTAATGATTTTATTAATATTGTGAAATAATTATGTTTTGAATGTGTTTTAAAATAATTAATGAACAACATTATAATTTTTAGTTTTTACTTAATAGTGTTCGAAAATCATAATATATAAAATTATACTTTAGAGGTGTATTATTTACATTTTATAAAGTAGGTATTTATTTAAAAAAAAATTATTTCCTTGAAAAAATATAACTAAAAATATTTTGTAAGTTTAATAACATGTAATTTATGACATCGATCAACTACAGTGTAAAAATAAGAGTGGAGCACATTTTAATACCATTAAAATTGTTTATAGAATAAATAAATCACTCATCATCGTACAACGATAATGTTTAAACAATATCTTCTGTGAATCTAAAAGCTAAATAAAATGTAATCGTCACTATTTGTATTAAGTTAACAACAAGTGACGATAATTTAAAATTTAAAATCCCTCAGGGTTTAGTTTATCTAGCAAAACGTGTAAAGTGATGAAGATGCATTTGAGTTGAGCATGCGGAACAGGAAATCGTCATGATTGATTGATGATCGACTGTCGATTGATTGAGCGACATGTGTGCTCGTTAACGTCCGATTGTCGATACATGTGCAATTGGTAAAATGAAAATTTGGATGGATTGAATGCAAACGTAGTGGTTAGCTGTTCATAAAACAAAACGTATGGTTATTAATATTATAAATTTTCGAAAATAAAATAAAACGTAATTTATGAAAATTTATAATATTTAAAATGTACATTATGAATAATATTCTATACATTTCTACAAAGAGTTTGAACAATTGTAGTTTAAATCAGTTTGAAACATTTATAAATATTCTATTAAAGTTTTTGTATTCTTTTTATGTTACAGGTATATCTATAGTATTTTTTGTAAAAATTATTTTAATATATAGATAGCCACTACAGTTGGTAGATGCGAAGATTTTGTATATTATTACATCCAATATTGTAAATAATAAAAAATTATATATTTTAATATACGAGGTCGAGGAAAAATGAAGATAAATTAAGATTCAGTTCGATTACGCATAAAGGTAGATGAGATCTTAAAGAGAATAAATTAACTGATACAAATAATAAAAGTAAAGTACGTCTTATTTACATATTTTTTTTCATAAATCAATTTTAATTTAGATAGGTATAGCTAGGTACCATACATGAATGTTAACTATATTTTCAACTTAATTAAAATTCAAAAATACAAACAATTTTAATTACAAAATCATTTATATTTCAACTGTAAATCTTTTTAATGGTTTTTTTAATTACCTAAATTATATTGTTCTTTATACACTTGTTACTTCATGTCTTCCATGACACCCATCCACTTATCTAGTCTTAATAGTCTTATTTGTTTTTACTTCAATACCAAATTGTACGTCACACCTACAAAATAATCTGTAGAATAACTGCAGGATATTATTTACTTTTTTTCTGTTCCTCAGAGTACAAAGGTCGAGTAATTCGAAGTATAACCCATACGGTTTAGGTACACCGATCGACCGGTCGATTGAAAAAAAGTGATAATATTTTCGTTTAATATTATAATAATAATATATGATGGCTATGTGGACGTAATATAATGTATATGAATAGATAAGATTATTTTTGCAACATATATCGTATCCACACGTATACTTCTACGTATATATACGCACACACATAATACATATATACATTTCCAATATCCATTTATAATCCGTTTATCGTTTTTATAGCACAAACGCATCAGTTGGCGCATAGTATAATAACAATAATAATAAAAAAAAAATACCATTGTTATGTTGTATTTCAGTATATTTTGTAATAGGCATACCTACTATCCTGCCGCATAACGTATAATATATTATTATGTGTAACTGCAGCATGAGCAGCGATCACTCGTCGTCATCTTCCACCCGCCGCACGGCACCGATATTGATATATAATAATAATACCCACAACAAAACGCATTACAATAATAATAGTATAACAGTGTATAATAAAATATATCCGCCCGCAACAGTTCTATAATATAAACCCAATTAAGTATATTGGATTTTGACGTGTTCGATGAGCCGCGATGCATTTGTTTGCTTTACTCTCTTTTGGATGGTTTCCTAAAAAGAAAAAAAAAATAATAATAATATTACGTCTGACATTCTATACGTCGATTATGTTGTTATGTCATATGCATAAATCGTATCGTTCGGTCCCAATGTCACACAATTGCATGTTCTCTGGCGTCGTATAGTGTATGTATATCATAATATACTTTCCGGGCACAATATCATATAGGTGTGCAGTATTATTGTGCGTGATGTGGGGTGGCCGAAAAAGAAAAAAAAAATATGGCACATTAAACGCGCGCGTCCGGGTAAATCGCTGGGGATACATTAAATCTTTGTCTATATATATACAGCGACCGTATCGCGACGCGCACGCTTTCGGATGTTTTTATGACGATTGTTTTCCGTTTTATTTGCACAAAAGTCGAGACGAGATTTTCCGCGAGCACCGTGCACAATGTTATCTATTCCTATACAGCGGCGGTATCGGTTCGGTGTTCTGCTGCAGCACATGTCACGGTATAAATCCCGGGCACGAGCGCGAACAAATTGAAGTGCTTATATATTATTATTATTCTCATTTTTACGAGATAGGCCGGCTTGGGGTCGGCGTTGCCGCCGTGGACATTGGTCAGCAGCCCTCCTAAACATAACTCTTATGCACACGACAACGTATATATACACGGCGCGGTCAATTGCCCGTGTCCCTTACACAAACAATTGTGCAATCGGCCGGACTCGAATATGATGGTGCACTGTGGCACTGGACCACTAGTGTATTATAGAACACTATATAATAATAATAATAATAATATACAACTGGCGGCGGTGCAGCATTTTCAATTACCGTCCAACTGTCGTATACGCGATCGCGTTATAAACCACCGAAACGATCGAATCATGTGACATTTACGAACTGATAATAATCATATTTCCGTCGATGTATTATTGTTTACGAGTTCGCGTGTAATACACGACGCGATGATATACATGGTCATATTGTAAAGTCAATATAATATTGCACATTATTGTACATCACGCACGATCCAAGTCCCCAGCGAGTACCTATATATAATATATTATCATTGTACTCGCGTTCGTCTATACCTATATTACTGAGAGTGTTTTACGTATAAATTATAAATTATGATATAATGCATGCCGGAATATCGCGGATGTTATCCCAAATATCGGTCACCTTTTGCTGGAATTACCTATATTTTATCGACGCCTGCACCTCCACACTGAAGAAATGATTACCGTGTGAAACTGTTGAGTCAGCGCAATCATTTAAATGTAACCCCGCAACTTATTATTGTTTTATACAGGGCCGCCTTAGGATTAGCAGGGGCCCACGGGAACCTGGAGCTCAGGGGCCCTTATAGTAGGCCAAAAAAAAGTTGAGTAAAAAGATCAAAAACTTATTTTGTATGATGATATTATTAGTATTATTAAACATTATGATAAATTTAAAATTTTTTTATAGACGGTTCAGCTTATAATTCAAAGTTGTAATTTTTATTATTCGAGACCCGGGACTCCCATCAGGCAGGGGCCCTGGACCCGTACCCCACATGCCTATAAAGTTAAGACGTAACTTTTTTTTTGTATGTGCGCTTGTGCGCTCCATCATGACCGCCGGAGGAACTTTTCCTCGTGGCAATTCTACCCCCAAAGGTAGAGACGGAACTGATTATATCATATAGCACATTAGCACGTGACATTAATTGTATATCTATAGTATATGGTATAATGTATACATTATATATATAGGCATGCCGAAATCGATATGATAATAATTATTGTTCCCAATAATTAGTAATTAATACGCAATTATTGTTCGTTTTAATTATGATCGACGATTAATGGGGATACGACGGATCAATTATTATTATTACGAGACACTATACGTTAGATACAAACGAAACAAAATCTTTCTGTCTGTGTTTATTAATAAAACGTATGACAGTTATTGAGAATATTAAATATTTAATAGAACACACATAATATTGAACAATTAACACGGTTTGTGAGTTATAAAGTTAAATAATATTATAATCAACCCAAACATCAATTTATTGACTATTAATCAAGAATGCAATGGTAAAAAGTTCGAAGTCAAATAATTTGAACCTAGTTCAGTAATTTTTGTCAGCTATATTATGTTTTGTCATTTTCGGTGTTGAGATAGACAAATGTTATACATTTATTATATACTCTCAGGTCTGAGACTCCACTTTTTGAACTTCATACAAATTGATCTATAACGCGAACAATACTAGATAAAATTTTACTTTTACATTTCTTAATGCTAATTTCTAATAAATTAGATTGTATACCTACTATACGCGACTATACTATTAATTAAAGTGATATGTATTATAATTTATTTAAAATAATATATTATGCGCACACTCCGCATATACCGCGTTAACCTTATTATTTTACCCATAAAACTTAAATGATCACGGGCCATTTTATTTCTAAAACTATGTTATTCGATTAGATTACAATTATATTATAGTGTTAATCAACCAGTATCAAAAATGGCGAGTATACTCGTTTGCGTACAAACATAATTTTGTCTTAACATTAGCTACTATTGTTAGCGTACAGATGATGTACAATGCAAAACGTAAAAAGCCGCGATTATGAATTTCGACTTGCAAACTAACGACTCGTTAGCGCACAACTATAGAATATAAAATTTTGAGTCGATTACAGAAACTAATGTGCATGTGCATTGTGCACAAAGTAATATATATGCACATGTCCAAACATGTAATTACCTACTTAGTCTCATTGAAACAATACAACAAATTAATTTAGAATATGATTTTAATATTAAGTTCAATGAAAAAATATAATTAATATTCAATGAAAAGACGCCATATTATACAATACATTCTAGTTGCCACCCATCCTTGTTGTAAATAAAAATGTTAATACAGATAGTCCATAGTTGCTTCCGATGATCGGGTGGTTCATAATTATGTATAATGAGTTATTACCTCAATACCTCCCAAATATGCGTCCCATATATAATTAACTATTAATTAATAGTTCATACAAACTTCACTAAAATATATATCACCTAAATAGATTAATATTTAATACTATTGACTTAGGGGGCAACTAGTAGTATTTAGTATTTACCAGTTTTATAAGGGAAAAAACCACAAAAAATGCTTATAATTGTTGTAAAAGTGGAATAATATGAAAAATATGTACTAATAGTATCTTTTGTATTATACTATTACATTATTAAAATAGCATTTTGTATCAATTTTTTTCGATTTAAACCTGCTAATTTAAAATCCTAAAATCGTATACTGCTAATATGTTTTGTGTATAGAAACTACCTACTTTAAGTTGTTCAAAAATAATTTTTTTTTTAATCGCAATTTATTCGTATTTCGCACTTTATGCATAATAACAATATATTGTTCTGTTTTTCCCGACGACATGAAATATTATATATTTAATGGGCTGGTTTTTTTGTCAAACGGGAAACAAATAAAACCATACGCGATTGTGTATTCGTATATTATGGTTTAAACATTTTGCAGTTTATTATTGCAAAATATTTTTACTTGTATTCAAATGCTAAATCTGTGCGATTTTTAATGAAGGGATTTAGCGTGAGAAATTTACATACACAAGAAATAACCGGTTCGCCGCCACCCTCCGGGCAACAAAAAAAAACTTTAGTTTGCTATTTCGAAAACGGGGGTAACTTATTTATTTATTTAAAAATAAAAAATAACTAATAATACGTCGTTACTTTTTCGGGATTACCGGCCCTTAACAAGTTTAGACTAATGAGAAAGACACGTGACCGACGTAACGCCGCGTAAAGCTTCAAAAGAATAGCATAAATATTATATATATATACGTATACATGCACGTAAACGGGTGATATGCTGTTTATTCTCAAACGAGCCTAGCTAATCCTCTCTTTATGAAATATTATTGAAAACAGACACGAACACAATGGCGGTATATATTTTTTTAATGCTTGGTGTGTAGCAGCACGTTTTTGAAGTAATCAAAGCAGCTATATACTATAGTGATTCGATCTTTGTGATGTACATTACACTGCTTTGCAATGTGATATACGATCATCTTGATTCTCAATAGCCAATGACGTCATAGTGTACGCCGTATACCCTGTCAAGTTTATTGTTTTTTAATGAAAATAAAAAATGTATAACCGTGATACAAAGTACTTACTAGTTACCGTGTTTGTAGTTTACACCTAATGTAATAAGGCACAATGTGATGTGAAAATGAATATTAAATAAAAAGTAATTCGATTTTTAAAAAATATATATTGTGTAAAGTATACTGAACAATACGTTTAACAAATAATTTATTATCATATCGTATAAAATAATCTTTATAAATATCAAATTTAAAAATAAAACTATGATTATCTTACGTGACCAAAAAAAAAAAACTCTCCTGGTGTAAGACTCTTAAAGTACACAAATAAATAAAAAAATATACATAAAACTTAAAAAAAAAGTCGCTCATCGATTGCATTCCTCCGCGACGCGTTATTTATTCAACGATATAATATTTGTACGATGAATATAGCGAACACGGAACAATAATAATGTACGTCGGCCGATATGATATTTAAATCTGCTGCGTTCGCAATCCTACTCGCGAAGTTAATTATTGCTATATAATATAAATATATAATACGTATAAGTACAAAATACGAAAATGGCTTTGGTTAAGGTCGTTGACTAGAATACGGTTTATGATAATATGTGTCATTATTTAATAATAACAATCATATAAATAGGTAATAATTCACAGTAAAAAAACGTCCGAAGAGAAAAACTCCGATGGAGTTACGCGTATAGTGTATTATGTACGCCGCTTATTAATATCAACGGGATGAGCGTAATAAACATTTTGGATTAGGAGGAACATTTAGTACGCCACTTCGGCGCCCCAAGGCCTGTAGGGTTTCATCTGTGCAGAAACGGACGAATCGGATTGGTACTGTTGTTGTTGCTGTTGTTGTTGTTGTTGGTGGTGCTGTTGGTGCATGGCAGCTTCGTGATAGCCCGACGGCGGCTGCGGCGGCGGTTGCACGGGTTGCAAGTTGTGCAATTGGTTGCCGGCACCACCGCCGTGCTGGTGCTGGTGCTGGTAGTCGTCGCGACTGCGGTGGTGGTGCTGCTGCTGTTCGTGTTGCCGCTGCTGTTGGTGATGGTGGTGGTGGTGGTGATAGTCGGCCGGGACGGACGACAGGGTGGTGAGACCGGCAGCGTCCGCTTCAGCCGCCGACTTGATACCGTCCACGTCCGTCGCTGACGTCTCGTAGTTATTATTGTTGTGGCTGGGTGGCGGCGGCGGTGGCGGAAGCGTCAGCGGGGGAGGCTGCTGTTGTTGTTGTTGGTGCGGCGACGTCGTCGACGGGTAATGGTGGGCCGGCGGAAGTGTCGGAGGTGGTGGTGGTGGTGGCAGCGGCGGTGCCCCGACGTGATGACCGCCGTACCAACTTGGCGGTGGTGGCGGGGCGTTGTGGTGTCCCGCAGCGGCCGGCGACTTGGCCGCGTATTCGCGCTGCGCCGCAAAGTACTGCAAGTGCGACAGCAACCGTTCGCGCAGCGGGTCCCGGCCGTTCATGCCCTCCACTGACTCCAAGTACCTGGCCACCTCGGTGGCGCATTCCCTGAACCCTATGTTGTGGTAGTCCATCGCGTACTTCGACGGGTCGTAGGCCAACGTGTCCAGACCTGCGTGAGAAGAAAAAACAAATCATATTATTATTATTTATTATATTTATATTTTGTGCTTTGTATTTATGAGTTAAATTATGATAGCATTCGCTTTAGAAATTTCCATTTTACCATTTATCTATTTGGAAATTTCTGGATACAAAATTAGGTCATTTTTAAAGTTATTTTTTGTTATTTTTGAAAGCTTAAAACAAAGCTTAAATTACATTTTGTGGTTTGCGCAATCACCACCTAATAAAAACTCAGCCAAACTCCCAACCACTAATTGTAATAACGTTTAATCGAGTGTGCATTTTTATATAAGTACGTACGAACTACATAGGTTTAGCCTATGGTTAGGTTATCGCCTATCGCGGTTTTACCTTTTTGCAGTTTTCGGAAACTAGACGTTTAACTTTTTAAATATATTCTTTGCCTGTGGTGGTCTCTTATAAATGTGATTATTTAAAAATATCATATCATAAAATAGTATAATATCTCATATTACATGTAGCTTTTGTGTAATACATATTTAGACATCGTATTAACATACCCACGGCACAATGTAGCCTGCATATTAAGTTTTTAATATTATTCCATAAACTTATTTAATTTTCAGAACTGTGCGCCCGGTTGAAACTTTTTTGAATATTTTATTTCGTATAAGCCTAATAATATTATATAATTTTATAATGATTGTCATCGCATAATAAGTACTCCCACGATATCATTTCACGGCCGATTTACGGGTTTGTGCGTAATAATGGAAATAATAGTAATAATAATAATAATAACAAACAATAAATCGTTGTGTGTTTGGTGGTGGTGTTTGCGTATAATACTATAATATATACAAGAGCGGGGGCCGCCGTCTAAAGTGCGACGATGCTCGTCAAAACGGCAGTGGTTGGTGGCGAATCGTGGGAAAAGGGTGGCGCCGATTTTCGACCGACGAGGGGCAGCTGACACGGAATCACGTTCTCACGGTAATATGTATATACGGTGTATAATCTGTTCGTATTACCACCCCCTCAGAGATATCGCGATTTAATTTTGGCCGATAATTTAAAAAAAAAATACAAGTAAGTGAGTTAACAATATATTTATACGCGGGGCACAAGCCAAATCCGCGATAAATGCCCGAATTCACACGGTCGAAACACCCGGTCGCCGCACACGTACTATACACGAAAATGACAAGATCACGTCGAATAAAGATTATTATTAAATAAAGTATTCTCATGTCATAATATAAACTATGTATAGTGTCAATACCTGTTGACACGCATTATCCGCTGAAATATTATTTGCACATGTATTACGTAATCATATACACTGACCTATATAATATATACAATATACTCAGCCAAGGCACTATGATAGTATAGGCTTATATTATTATAATACATATTAGATAATATAATCTAGATCGGTATTAATGAACGCGCGAAGCCGACGTTAGATCTAGTCGTTAAATACAAACTCGTATCCGAAAACGAGGTTTTTCCGTGAAAATATAATAGGTATACCCATCATAGTCGACTATGGTCACGATGTGTGACACCGTCATCGTCGCGTATTATGCCTAATGGTGATAAAATGTATTATTACGGTTGTATGCCGCGCGTGTTCCACTACGGCGGGCACTTGTCGCCGAGGGACAGGATGTCGAGTTAATAGACTATGTACCTATGTATATCGTACCACTCCGGTCCTAACCCTTTGCCGGTGGTAAGTAGTTATGCGTGTGCACCTTTTGTATAATATTATGCCACTGCGACGGGAAGTCGACGAGAGGCAGGTGTACATGGTGTAATGGTGTACAAAGTCAACGACGAAGACAACCGTGTGCTGCTTAGATGTAATTTAACGTACTCGCGCAACGTCATCGTTTAAAGATATGCGACCGGAAAATCTATCGAAAACAAAGTATAATAACGTACCTACCATCTATAGTCACTGTAGATCTATAGTATAGTCACTATATGGTAATTTTATGATTATAAATATTATATTATATTATATATATTACGCATTTACGCTCCTATTATATACGACACGAACGACTGGACACCTATATTATTATTACGTTATTCAAAGGTGATAAGTTGTTGACGATAGTGTTCGACGAAGTAGATAAGATAAAAATATACTCTAGACATACCAGCTTGTAATAAATTAGGTACCTCCCAACTGATTATGATGATCCAAGAAAACGTAAAATTATATTATTTTTAAAAATATTTTCAATTTTTGTGTTGTGAAATAAATGTATAATATGTATAATAATTGTATATAAAATTATTATAAAATTTAATTAACATTTAAGTGTAGAAATACGTATTATGCAAAAATTTAAAATATGCGTTTTTATAGAAAACAATATGCACTTGTACCTAAATTATGTGAACATTTGTTATATTATTTATTTAAGTATCATCATAAAAATCCATTTACCGCATGTAATTGCTTATGCAAATATGAATATGGATTAGATACAAAATCCGGTCTTTAGTGATAGTTAAATAAATAACTTTTTGTATAATTGTGTATAAGTAGGTATACTATGTAATATACACCAAACTTATCGAGATTGAATAGGAAGACTTGAATTGTTAAAATAAAATCGAAGTAGAAAACCAACATGTGTTACGAACATGTAAATTAAGCTTTTACATTATAACTTTGATACGCGTATAAGTATACTCGTATACTAATAATTATAACAAAATCTATTGTTAGTAAGTCAGTGATTTACCTTTTGCGTGAATCATTTTCAAATGGTCGACGGTGAGTTGTAAGATTTCGGCCTTTTCCAATTTGGCTGAACCCTGTTTTTCGTACGCTGTTGGCACAAGCCGCCTGAGTTCGGACAAGCTGGTGTTGATGCGATCACGACGTCTCTTTTCGATGATGCCCCGGCGTTTCTTCCGGGTGAGCATGTGGGGCGTGTCGGTACCGTCTCCGGGAGAAGAACAGCTATAAGAAAATTTAAAAAAATCAAATATAAGTAAACTAATTTAAAAATTGGTCAATAAATAAATTTCGGGTTAAAATTATTTTTTTTTAACAATATTTTTGTGTAGAAAGTAATTTCATATTATGATAAGATCGAGAGTCAAATTTTACAAAGTTTGGAAAATCCGAGTTTTTCCAACACTACACCATCCAAAGCAGTACAGGTGGATTCGCTCGGCTAGCTCTATTGCAGCACTGCAGAGGAGATCCCGTCGTTCTAAACTTCCATTCCCGGGTATTTTACAGAGGTTTGAGGACCCGTGTCAGTGGGTGCTATACGTATATAGGCGTACTTACTGGTCTTTGCTGGACTCCTCGGAAAATGCGTCGTCACAGTCGTCGCTCTCGTTGAAATGCCTTTTGACGCCTTGGTGATGGTGACGTGAAGTCGGCGGCGGGGCGGGCATCGAACTCCACGGTCCGTAGCCCCAGTGAGGGGGCTCGGCGGTGGCGGCTGTTGTGGTCGGCGGCTGATGCGGTGCGACGGATTCCGGGTGGTGAGCCGGGCCACCCCCGCGGGGCACAACCATGCGCCACAGGTTGACTGCGGCCGGGTCACAGTAGCCCAAGTAATCGTTGGGCCGAGCGTCCGGGTACGCGACGGCAGCGGCGGCTGCGACGGACCGCAGGTCATGGTGGTGGTGATTGTGGTTAGCCACTTTGACGGTTGAGTTAGAAAATTTGAAGAAAAAAAACTGCCCGGCGTGCAGTCGGCGTGCGCGAGAGGAGGGGGTCACGTGCTTAGGCCCCTTGTTTGCGGTTTTATCTTTAAGGAAACGGTCTCGTCGCGGACCACTTGTTGTAGGCGGTGGCGGTGCACAATGTGTGTGTATGATATCAAATACGCGGGCGGACGTGTGCGCGACGTGTACGACGTGAGCCGAACGACTGCCGTGGCGCGTGGACGACCGTCGGCCGTACGTCGGGCGAACGCCGTCCGGACGCCCCACGCCGCGACGGCGGCCACCCCCCACCACCGAAGGAAAAAACGTCGGAAACCGGAAGGGCGTCCCTTCTCACTCGCGGCACAGCCATCCGGTTCCGAGTGTGTGTGTGTGTGTGCGTACGGTAATAATATTATACACGCACACGCACGCGACACCGCGACGTTATCGCGGCGAGCGTGTGCGTCGTATACGTTATTTGTATAAGCGGTCCACACGTCGTCGTCTTCGCCGCCGTCGCCGCCGTTATTGCTGAGCGGGACAAAACGTCCGACGCCGTCCGTCGCGCGGCGATGTAAGTGTGCAAATCGGTGGGCACGTGATCAGCCTGGGCACTTGTAATTATTTTGTATTATTAGGTGTGATGTACCGATGTGTGCGTGTAGGGCTGTCCAGTGGCCGAGCGCACACGTCAGCACGTTACTGTAATATTATTATTGTAACAAGTGGACTCGTGGCGCTTTTTATAATATATTATATTGTAATGTGTAGGTACCAGTTACGTGTGCCGACAGTGTAGTTGGATGTTGTGGTTGTTGTTGTGGTTATTGTTGTCATTACATGTCATCATTGTCACTGCAGTCGCACGTGCGGGCTAATTATTATTGTCTCCGATTTCACAATTTATAACAATATTATTGACGCACAATACGCGAAGCTGCAGTTGCAGTGAGATTCGCGTGCGATTAATTTGACAATGTTCGCTATGTTCAATTTATTACGAAAGACGTTTAAAAAATGCTCAAATTTCTTATGGGTATATAATACTATCATGTGCATTAAAAAGTTAAAACGCGGTGGTACACTCAAAAATGGTTTTACTTGCAATAAACCTGCAGCCCAATAGAATATATGTTTCCTATACCAAGTACCATTTCGAGTTACGATCTATTTATTTTATCTTTTAGATAATTAGTTACCAATAATACCTACCTAACCTTTTTTACCACGTATAAAACTCCATTTTTTATGGAACTGTCGTCTTGACAATAACGGAAAAGCTCCATTTGTTGTCCCACAATTAATAAGATTTTGTAATTTGGAAATTCTCAATACTGTTTCGGTGATTGTATTCGATTTACTTTAACAGAGGAGTTATAAGTTAATGATTTTCCATTTGATGGGGACATCATATAAGACTGTATAGAAATAGAATTTTAGATAACTAAGATAACTGCAGTTTTCCTCGTATTAATATTTGACATGGGGTATTATTGAATTATTTTATTCGTTAAACGATCAACCGCTGAACAGCTTTTTCATTTTTCAATGACATTTATCATGTCTTGTATTATTCGGTACTTTGGTTGTATTTTATTACTATATTTTGTAATATAGGTACTTAGTAATACTAGTCTTTAGTATTATTGTATTTCTAGATTTAACGGTTTATAGCTTTTATAGCATTATATACCTATTATTTATTTAAAATTCTTCATTGTACAATACTACAATAGTATCGATGTATAAACTGAACATTCTGTATTAAGTTCAATATAGGTGCATAAAATTTAAATTTAAAGGTTCAGCCTAATCATAATATATACCTACTACTCTATAGGAATACAACGTCGTGCGTACTTATATATAAACATAATATAAAAGTACATAACATATATTATAAATAATTCACTCTCGCTTTATCAAATTTCTGTATGTACATCGTTCATTATAATTTATATCGGTAACGATAGTAAATGCTTTTACCGTTGTTCCAAGTGTGTGTATATAGTTTACGATTACGACGTACCTACCACATTCAAGGGATAATATACTTAACGGATATCGTTGAAATAAAAATGCAACATAACGTACTTATGTAATATATACATCACTGCAAAGTGGTTCTTGCAGAGGCTACCCCACGCAACCGTATTATAATTTATAATAATATATATACATATAAGTATAGAACATAGTGTACCTACTATAATAATAATATTATGTAGGTATACTTTATCGCACGTGAGCCTATCGGCATACAACTCAGCTGCACCTGTGAATTCAATTCGGTCTGCTGACCGCGGTATACTGCAACGTGCGTTTGTAGTGTTCCGGCGATAGTGTGCAACAATTAACGCTAATTACCCGTGTAATAATAATACTAAACTATATTATACCTACGTTCATCGTAGCCGAATTGAATTCCTTGCCGTCTGTTTTCGGTATAGTATGTTAGGGCGACTTCGAATCCGGTAAACACGCCCGCGCATAAAATATATAATACAAGTAAAAGTTGAGATGATATCGCGAAAAGTTTTTGAGCTTCGTAATGGGATGTGCGGGATGCGGAATAGAATTAGCGGGGGGGGGGGGGCTGCGGCCGATGTATATCGAGTATAAATTATATATATGTAATAGGTATACACGAATATATACACGTCATCCCACGCAAGCACGGTTTGGATCGGATCTCTTTCGTCAAAGTTTTTCAATCGTAGCGCGGAAAGTTTAAGTATACACCTTTGGTTCCGCCTCGGCAATCAAACGCGTCGTTCACGTACCTACGTGTACCGACCTATATATTTATACCAAACCGAATTTGAAATATCAGAATATATACCATCGTCGATCTGCTATAATAATAATAATACATATTGTGAGATCGAAGTCAGATAAAAAGGCGAGCGTTCTATTGAATAAGCCATTAAAAACAAGTCACTTTTTTATCTGAATTTTACTGGGGAGCATATATACACAAAATATAGTTGTACGTCTTTCCAATGGACGTGTTATAATTTATATTTTTCCTGATTTTGCCGTTTGATATTGAATCAATGTACCCAATATTGACCGTTGATATATTTTCATATTTATAACTATATCCTATATACAGTTTTAAATTTTATGTTTTGGATAAATTAATTGGATAACATTATCCAGTAAAAACTCAATTTGAATACAATTATTTATCTATATTACTATTACGTCTTATACTTGTACCTATATTTGTGTAAAATATTGAAATGTATTTTCTATATATTTGATGAACTTTTATCATGAAACTAAAATTTCCATAATAAATTTGACTAATTACGGTGTGTTACATTAATATAAATTATCTAAACAATGTCCTCATTACATCCATAATAATAATAAATACTTGTCACATTTATATAATAATAAATTTTTAACGGTCAGCGAACTTTGATAATTTATATTACACGATATGCCATGGCGGTACACGGGGCGCCATTTATTATACGATCGTTCGGGTAATCGGGTACATATATATATATTATTAAATCGTATAAAGTATAAACACTATAAACCTAATTACGTAGTTTTATTTTCGTCCAACATTTGAGTACACCCTTGTGGCCTTGTGTAATAATTGTAATAATTTCATAGTTGTACAATATCGTTTTTCTTTATTATTTCTTATTATAATCGCATACTACATACTCAACAAACTTATTAATTATGTTTTATTCAAAAAACATGAGAACTTTTTCCGTAAACTTTTTCCCATTACATATATATTATCATTACTTATACAGAATAATATTTCCAAAATATTACAGCAATACCTATACTATGTTACTATTTTCTAATAAAAATATAGATAATGTAAAATCTCTTTAGAAATATAAACTTACGGTCCGTCTCCACGCAGATTGCTCAGAATAGTTTTTGGTATACAATGATATAAATTAAATATCATTGCATTCAAATTGAATGGGTCCATTACAGTGACTTAGGCGCATAAGAGTAAATATTATTTGAGATTTTTTTTTTTTGGCGCGGGGAAGGAGGGTTTAAAGATTTTAATGCAGAGACGAACACTTTTCATGTATTCCAATGTGTTGTAAAATATTCAGGTTTTTTGTAGCCAGACTATCGCTAAACGCCAAACCACGGTATTAGCCTCAATGTAAGCCTCCTTATCCCCGGCTATTTGTGACTGTGGACTTGTGTACTCAATGATGAAGCACACTCGACAATCGACTGCACCTACAACATAGCAGAGCGAGAATATATTACACAAATTGAGAAAAACTTATCAATGTTCATTACTATGTTAATATTAATATTAAATGATGTGCTATAGTATCTCTACGAGTATTATCAATAATCAATATAAACCATATATTGTTTTGTTGACTTATTGTGATATTTTGTAGATATGAAAAATGATTAATGTGTACATATAACTCAATACATTATATGTATTTAAATATTGAAAATTATTAAATTACATACGTTTAATCATAAAAGTAAATTAAAAGTTTATTCAGTTAAACAAAGTTATATTATATAGGTTATGTGCAATTTTATCATTTTCAAGTTGAAAACTTTTTTAAAAAGAGAAAAAAAGGAAAATCTACAAAACAGTTTTCATTTTATCCATAAAAGAGAGTAAAATTATAGTACCTATAAGTATACTTTAAAAGTTTAAAGTTTAACACAAGATATAAATTTATTTCATATAGGCTCCATTAGAGGTATGAATCATTTTTTTTTTTAGATGATCTTCATGATATTTTTAATCAATCTTATATTATAATTTCTAGTTATACATATATACTAGCTGATCCCGTGCACTCCACTGCCCGTAATATATGACAACTCTTAAAAAATTTGTGATTATTCAATTCATTTTGTGTGTAACTCGCTGCAGTAAGTGCAATTCAGCCACCCTTGTAGGCAATCCAACTACGTCGGATCGCGGATAACGCCGATGAGTGGCTATAATATGCGTAAATATTTGATTTGATGCATGCTTGTACCTGATCTGCCCGAATAACCAATGGCAACCAATAGTAAATAAATACTAATTTATACAAATTATTTCTCCTATAAGAAATACCAACAATTTATAAACAAAAATGTCTATTACAAATCTCAAAATCCCTGTTTGAGCACCTCCCCGGGTTGAGCCTACCGGATTCAATTGTAAAATCTAAACCATTCATGAACCCACTTGAGCACACACAAAAAAATGTCATCAAAATCGGTGCAGCCGTTTAGGAGGAGTTCAGTGACATACACACGTACAGTAGAATTATATATATATAAAGAAGATTTAACCTATATAGTTTTTAATTATTTATAACTGTTTTACTTCTACGAGTGAATTAATTACCCTTACCTATTCATCTCCGTGAATTTAATCAATATTTCTTTCAAAACATTCAAAATAATATTATTGAAAAATAAAAATCATATAATTATTCCACTTAGAGTCTAACACAAACTTAGAAGCAAGATTTTATTGAGTATCGGGACATTTACGATTTTTCGTGTAAGTCTACAACTACAAGTCTATAAGTTTATTTTTGAATAAATTAATAGTCGATTAATAACAGTTTCCTTTGACTTACAAATTACAATATTCCAATCCGAAAAATAATCTAATACAAAATTGTGTTCAAAATTACTAAAATTAGTTATATGGAATCTTAAACTGAATCTATGAATACCCAATAGATAAAAAAAATCAGTTATAGTGTATAGTATTCATACTAATCATGTGTCAATCACATTTTAAATAATATACAACACTACAATAGTGAAAATGTACGCATTAAACGTATTTAAATTTTAAAATATATAAAATATTGAATTTCTCAATTCAACAGAAACGCAATACTAAAAAAGTAATAAATCACTGGGTATAATGTTTTTTTAAAATGTTTAAATGTCTAAGAATTTAGTTATGTTAGATATTGAACTCGAAATTGTATTTCCAGAGAAGTTTATAAGTGGTTTTTATTAAATTATTAGATACGCATGTATATTATTATTATTATTTTATTTGCTACTTGCTATATGTATAATATAAATGTAATATAAACTTGGGTTTCGTGATTAACTAAAATTACTATAAATTTTAAAAATGTTCACTAACGTAACCACTGTTTGCATGACGATCACGTAATGTTTAATTAATTATAATTAGGTAATAAATTTATATATTAATTTTATAAAAAAGATTACTATAGTATTGTTATTTGAAATAAAAAAATAGAATTTATTATTATTATTTATTCTCAATTTGTAAGTGTTACAGTAATATGTAAGTGTTATTGGGATCTACCAGAAGACAAAAGCTCTTTTATTTGGAACTATATTTATTTGTTATAAATCAGTTAAATATTATAACAAAAATAAGCTATTAACATCTATATGGCTCCTATAAACAAATTTCTAGTCTGAGGCTAAGATGGTTTCACCTTTTTTATTTTAGATTATACCATATTCATATTAAAACGTTAAGTATACTTGTTATTATATAAAAATTATTATTCAATATTTAGGTCATTGTAATTATTGAAGGCTCTATATCGATTTTATTATTTATACGTATAATAATACAATATTATATTTCAATGAAAGCTTAAAGCAAATATTTTAAAATCTATAACAATTAGTTTAAAAATATATAAATAACAGAACACCTAATGTTGATAAGTCTAATAGTATTCAGTTATAAATTATTATGTCATTATATACGCATTAGCTGTGATGTATTTTATGTTTTACTTAAACATTTTCTTGCTAAAAGACTTTTTAATTACTTAATAATTTGAATGAAATGTGTTATAATTAACATTTGGGGCTTGGGCTTGATATATTATAATTGTAGATCGTAGTATTACAATAACCTAACTTATCCTTTTGGCATTTGGGTGTATGCTATGTTTAATAAATCATGGTTGTATTTACGTTTATTAAAATACACTTTTATACGAGTTAAAAAATTACATTGCGTAAGTACATTGAAAGAAAATTAGATTTTAATTTAATTTCCTAATGGTATTACTATTCATGAAATTATTTATTTTCTTTTTTTTCACATAATATATCTTGTCAACAAAACATTTAATTTATTATAACTTACAGGATTAATATATTATTATCAAACTGCAGTGGCTAGCAGATAAATTAAAAGCCGACCGACGATGGTGCATGTTTTTGTTTAATTCGTTATTGTTTCAAAAACTATTCCGTTCATCGATGTTGGGCTCCACGAATGACGATTACTATACCTATTATTATACAATATAATAAAGAGCGCGTGCCTTGCGGTTTAACCACGTGCGGCAGAGTCGATTTGCGCGCGTGCCGAGTGTTTGCCTATTTTGTACTCCTCGCCACTGTCTATAGCACGCGTGTCGTCTTGATCACATTATCATCGAATTCAAATCTAATTATCTTTTTTTAAATATAATAATGTTAATAATTGTTTAGAATTCAAAAAACGCTCGTCTGTATATAAGCATAGTATTAATAATTATACCGTCGTATATAATTTATGTAAACATTTCACGCGCTCAGTTACAGATATGAATACCTATAATTGCGATAAGTGTTTACATATATTAACTTGATATAGGTCCCACAATTTTGTGCAATAGAAAATTTTAAAGTAAATAATATAATACAGAACACTATTTTCAATTGTATTTTACAAGACTTGCATAACTACTACCTATACTATAATTGTTTTATTCGTCCCTTTTAATTATATTAAAAGTCAAAAATATTTTCAAGAAATGTAATGAATTTACAATTAAATAATACAACAACTTACTGTGTAAGTATAGAAAGGAGGAAATAATAATATTGCTGCACCTGTGAATAATTATATACAAATACGCGGGCACACGGCTATGCGCTTGCATGTGTCAGTGCGCACAGCCGTGTCGTCCAGTGGCGACCGACAGAGGCTTTTATTGCGTATACACATCAGTACATCATATAGGCACACGTCGGGCACGCGTCTGAATATGCACGAGGTGGATCAGGCATAGATTTTACAATAGGTATATACACACAAACACGCACAATTACGTACTCGTTACATGCGTATATCATAGGTAGCGCGGTGAACGATACGAGTAGGTAATCGCAAGCACGACTTTTTTTATGTATGTATGTATGTATGTGTGCACAGGAGATTAAGTCCGATGTTTATAATTATATGACGGGCGTACGGGCGCAGGATGGGTAAAAGTGGCTACACATGAGGGTACGTGGCGCGAAGGGGTGTGTGAGAGTAGTTCCGGACACGATTTCCCACGAACTCTTCGCCGGAGAAAACGCTTTCGAGGGGGGGGGGGGTTGAGACCGTTCCCGTGGCGCAGCTATAGCCGCACACAGAGGCACGCACACAAAACCATTGTGTTCGATCGCCGCCGCCTACGGTCACACGCCAAAACCACCCCATCGACCTCACATACAGTGCGTGTACACCGGCGGCAATATACCATTATATATATATATATGTGTGTGTGTGTGTTAATATTGTATTGAATAATATAACGTCCGCAAACACCAGACATTTAGCCGAGACCCGATCCCCTCCTATACAATATGTCGGCCGCGGTTATCATCGCGCCGCACACGACACGATTGACGACGATGTATATATTTTAATATATTTCATACAAACATATATATATATATATAACGACGATGTACTGTTATTATATACGCATGCATCGATGTATTCATGCGGATACGGTGGTCGCCGTCGAGTGCTGGAGTTTTCGAGAAAGGGGTCGCCGGGGAATAGCAGCAGTATACCGCGCGAGTTATTAAAATTACATTATTATTAATAGTATACGTATGTGTGTATGAGGAAATACGAGGATATATTGTTGTACGCCAACACATGTTAATTATTGTCGGAAACGAATTTTTTTTCGAGCCGTGTGACTTTTCCGGGAAATCAATCGCTTTTCGCCCCCTCCCCAACGCACTGGATTCGATTAAACTCTCGTCTCTCGACGTTTTTAATCTAACGATGGCACGCATCTTCTCGTATTTTCCGACGAACGAACCCTGCACAGACGCGGTGGACTGTGATTGTGGTGGTGTGTACCCGCCCTCAAACTGCGCGTCTGTCATTTTTGTTTTATCGGTTTATCGCGCCAAGTACCTATAGACGTATAATACGTCACGACGATGTGTCAATGTCTATTGGAGCATATAACGATTTTTATGACGTAGAAGTATATTTTCTCACAATTAGGCAATTTGCGGGCTTGAGCGCTTTATCCGTGCAGTCGTGTAAAATACTTTCTTTTTTTTTTTATCGATTGCAGAGTGAACCGTTTACCCTCTTCACTTGCCACTCGGACTCGGCGTTTTATTCCCACATTCTGTAGTAGTAATTGCAGGGGAGTAATAATTTAGGGATTCTAGATCGGTATAAAAATTAATAACTACATATTATTATGAGAAAATCATTTATCTGTGTAACTGAGTAATTAAATTATTACTATTTTACAATATTTTTCAAAAGGGTAAATATTTAATAATCATTTTGAGTTTTTTATTCTATATATATTATGTAATATTAAATAGTTATTGGTCAAGTATTTTCGGTATAAGGTTACCGTGATTATATCCGGGTAATATTGTACTGAAGATTCGCCGTTTCATTTCCACTGTTATCTTTATACCTTTTAAAAATCAGAAATTGAGTAAAAGTATATGAGTTTACTCGGGTAATATTGACTTTACCCGAAGTCGAGGGTTACCCATAAAATATAAGTATTATGTCTTACCTACATAGCTATTATATGTATTATATATATAATATATATATATATGTGTGTGTATCATGAGTTTTATTTTATCCGATGACTATCATAGCACGCTAAACGATTTTTAGTGTTTACATTCATAACACTTTTAAACATTAAATACTTTTCGCTTGTTTTTAAATAATGTATTTTTTTTTACAGTAAATACATTTATGGTTTTTTTTCGTTGAAAATAAATCATTCATATTAATAACCGCTTACTACGTTAAAAATAAATAAAAATGTTAGGTACTTTTTACATATAAAACCCTTACCGAACCGTCATATATAATAGGGGTAAACGTTATTTTTTATAGTAAAGACCCTCTCAAAAACCATATAAACTGGCAAAATACAATATACTTTTATAAATATTTATAAAACTATATAAGTGAGTTGGATAATGAATTTGACTATTTATATATATTATATATTTCACTATTTCATATACGAGTACAATATAATATATGGTAATGTTAATGCACTCTTATTGAAGAACAAAAATACATCAAATATAACTAAAATTGTTTTCGAATTTTGTAATGTATAGTTGGATAATTATATGAATATTTTATCAATATTATATTCAATATTATAATAGCCTATGCCCTATAAGTGCATAACATTAATTATGTATTTATGTCTAACTTTATAGTATTTTTAATATTATTATACTAAATTAGACACCAGACAGTTAAGTACTTACGTAGTTAGGTCACTACAAAAGTAGGTAATAATGACACAAATTTGTTTTATGTATAATGTACTTAATAAGTATAGGTATACATTGTAATATTATATATACACAATTGTTTGTAATTTAAGGTAAATTGTACAACATTCTCCTGCAGTCTTGTGATTAATTTTTGTTAATTTTTGCAATATTTCATATTTAACGATGTTCTTATATGATATGATTTCAGTTGTGATCAACTCAGAGAAATTATGCGGCTGAATTTAAATAGTACCGAAGAATCGGATATAAAAGAGGAATGCTTGGACGGAATCAAAGTAATAATATATATATATAATATATTAATATTAAACTCTAGTTTTGTAAACTTAAATGAATTACACCATTAGGCAAAAACGGGATTAGTACGATTGAACGATTCCAATCGAGGTTCGTTAACGGTAAGGTTGGTGTTGACGTTAGAATGTCTGAAACTCCAGAAACAAGAAGTAATCGACAACCATCATTCGTCTTCGTCGTCATCTTCCGAGGACACCGTTGACAACTATCAGCCTAGTCCCAACTATTATGTACGTAACTAAAAAAAATTGTTTTATATTAATATGTTTACTCATTACTGCGTATATTATTTGCCACCGCTGTTAAATCATGCATTTTTTACGATTTAGATGGTGTAAAAATTGCATTATATATTCTACTCAATCTAGGTATTTGATTTTATTGCACGATGTGTGGGTGCTGTAGTATGTTTTCAATGAGTTCTATACACTATAAAATTATGTTTATTAACAAATTACACACTGCAAGTCAAATTTCTAGGTAGAGATAACATTAAAAATGTAAAATATGTGAGTTTATTCAATTTTCTAACTCAATATTTGGATGACTGTTTATAATATAATATACACTAAATAATTAGACGATGTCGTTAATTTCATTTTTTTTGTTCATATCTGAACATCATGTCTGCATCGCATCTACGCAGTAACAATTTTAACGTGAATATTGTTATATATATAATTTTTTTTTAACAATATTACAGTTGAGATATGTGACCGTGGCAAGAAAAAACGGTAGCCTCGGAATAAGCGTCAAAGGTGGTCAAGAGAATAGCTTGCCAATATTGATATCGAGAATTCCCGAAGGAGGAGCCGCTTACCACACAAAAAGGTTATTCGTAGGAGATGCTATTATAAAAGGTATAGTGCCATAATATAAGACCAGTCATTTTGATTCGCATTAAACGTAAATGTATAAAACATTCGTATTTATAACAACATTTCCGCTCAGTATCATTTTCAGTATGAAATGATTTATCATTTCTTTTGAATAGCCGATGAAGTATAAAAGAAAAATCCTCCTCAAACTCTGAGTTTTTAAGCACAACTAAATTATCTCATTTTCTTTTCGTTTAAAAAATAATTTTTATAGTACACAAAATTTACTAGGGATACCTACGTGTACTTTTGAAGTAGCGGTAGTCATTGCGTAAGCATAATATAATTACTAATTAGTATGAGAACAAAAATATGTTGTAAACTTGTGAATTATTTTTATTTATGTTCTAAATTCATAACTATCAGCTATAAGTACCTACAGATAAACTCTAAATAAATACAACAATATAATATAATAAGCAAATATACATGTTGCAATTTTTTTTGTAAAAATATATAACACATATTTTTAATTTTAATTTTTTATGAGGGAGAAAAGGTGATTATGCTAATAATTGTTAATACAAATGTCAGGCTCAAAAATATTTTAATTAAAACACGAAAATCTAATAATACTAGTTTTCATAATTTTAACACATTACCTCTCTTAATATTTTTTATAGTTTTGAGAAAGCTTAGCTTTATATATATATACTATAGGGAGGTGCACATCCTCTCCAGTCACTTCCATTTAAAGTTATGATATATGAGTATATTGTGAAAAACTGTTATAGTGTATACAATATAACAGAATATTTTGCATTTTACTATTGTGATTAATTAATTTTCTTTAAAATAGTGAACGACCAGTTAATCACAAATGCTTGCCACGATGCAGCTTTACACATTTTGCGAAATTCTGGAAATCACGTTACATTATTGGTCAAGCACTACAAAGCTGCAGCGCCTTTTTTACTAGGAGGAAGAGGTATTTATTTACACTATCAATTCGTTATATAATATTTGAATAATTATTCATGATATAAAATGTTGTAATTGTATTAGTGGTATTAAAAATTATCCAAATAAATAATAATAAACCAGGTTTTGTACGTAATTTCAAGTGATAATTATGGATACACGTTATACGAGTACTGCAGTGACTATATAGTGTAAACTTCTTGTTTCTACAGTAATAGTGTACTACTCTCTAGTACTATACAACGTGACGGCCACATATTATGTTAGGTTTCAGTTCCAATTAATATGATTGGCCAACGTTAATCGAGTGTTCTTGAACATATTCTAATGAGTACCTAATGACAATTCTTAAATCATTAAATGTATCTTTTAGCTATGTAATGAATAGGTACTAGTGTTATGTTAATTTTTAAACATATTTTTTTGAGAAATTTTTTATTTTGTTTTTGAAGTACCTACCTACCTTTTTTTTTTATCAAGATATAGAATATATTTACAACCTGTATACACTAAATAGTAAATACAATAAATAATATGTTATACCTAATGCTTATAAAAAAAGATACATGGTCAAAACTAATTGATTGAAAGGAAATTTCCATTGACTCTACTCCAAATGTTATTATTTTTTTTTTTAGGATTTATTTATTTGTTTAGGAAAGATATGGGTTCAATCACTAAGAAAGAATCTTGGTAATTTATTATTAAGCTGACAGGTCAAAGAGAGTGATGGAAAAAAGGTTGGATACAAGTGGGTTGAGATGATTATAGGTGTTGGTATGAAATTGTTTATAATAATGTTATGCAGTTGTTGCTGGGATTCTTGGAATTTTAAGGTTTGTGTATGAAGAGAAACTGCTATAACGTACTTATAAGAAGCATTGCAGGTGATACAACGAAGAATGAAAGAACAAAAATATATTAAGTGAAGAATTACTTAAAAACACAATTGAAAGAGACAGTATGGTATAAGGTGTTCTCATATATACAGAGTAAACCTATTTTAATAATTTACCATTTAGGTCCGAGTCGGGTATTAAAAGTAGGACTTGAAACTGGTTTCAAAACCGATTTTAGAAACCGGTATAAACCGTTAAAAAACCAAAACTGAAAAAAAAAATCAAAAACGAAATCGAAAAAAATTGGAAACTGGTGTTAAATTCAAAACATAAAATGAAAAAAACTGGAAACCAGTAAACAAAATCGAAACTAAAACAGACATTTTTTCAATCGGTTTCAAGCTCTGAATTTAAATTACTGCACTTGCATATTCAGTCGTCTCTACGAGTCCACCGGACTGTGACAATACCGAATATATTGTATCATCACGGCCGTATTACCAATAATTAATTAATCTACTCAACAGCGAGCATATTATTATCTATTTAAAATTAAATAATAAGTATGATAAAAACACAATATTTTAAAATGTATACGGTCCGCTTTTACATTATAATTAAAATCAAATTCCAGCCAACACAAATAAAAAATACTGATGCTTGATATTTTAGCTGCTTATCCTATATAATTTGGTTACCGTATTCATCATTAAACAAATTATTAATTGCAAATATAAAGCGGGATATTCGATTTAAAAAGGTACCTATCGTAGTCTGTTGGGAGCCTATATGTTGAAGGATTTTTCGTTTGTTTTTATTTGGACGATTCGTGTGAGTATTTTATTAAGGTGTATTTTGTTAAGTTATATCTAGGTATATCTGCACTCTGCAGATAACCATTTGTTGATAACTTATATGGACTGAGTACCGGGATATATAGAAAAACAATTATATGGGGTGACTTACTAGAATTAATTTTTTTGTGAAATTATAGCAGTAAAAGTCTAAAATACATGTTTTTTAAGGGAACTGCGATGGCTTTTTGCTTTTATCGTGTAGTAAAATACAGCATTGTATAAGGTACAAAGTAAGCTGTTTTATGAACTCCCCTAAGTATATAAAAACATGTGTTAATGTACTATTAGTATTATTCTTAGATAATTTCAATTGACAATGAATTATTATTATACTTTTAGTGGTTAATTATTAATTGTTTCAAATATAAATATATAATATATTATTATTTCTGTGTTTAAGCACGCCATTGATAATGATAATTAATCTTTGAGAAATCGCATCCTCATCTTCACTTGCATTAATTAATTTATGTCTCACAGTAATTTACATACCTAATTAAAGTTTGTAAATATTCATCTATATTATAACATCTATTCATATACGCTTAGGTATAGGGACTAGTGTACTAACTACTATATAATGAAAAATATTATAATATTAAGAACTTTATAATATTAGTTATTAGTAAGTTGTAAATATTGTATTATACTCATTTTTTTTGTTTTATTTCACCTCTATTTATGATTATTATTGATCTTAAAAATTAAAATATAAGTCTTTTTAACATAATTTATCGAAATATTATGTCTATGCTATTCTACCGAATATTTCCGTATATTTTATAGCGGCAGATATTTATGTATATATTAATTACCACGCTAACATAATTCATAACATAATTGATATTTTACCTCATATGTTGTATCTTAATTTTTATACTTATTCTTAAAAGTTTAAATTAAAGTATTAAACATCTGGATAAACATCTAACATATAGGTAATAATATAATTTTAATTATTACAGGGAACGGTAGTAAAAACAACAACAATAATGGAGAAAGTGACACAGAAGACGGACCATGGATGGATTATCTTATAAGTATGATTATCAGTTACATATTAGTATATTTGTCTATTTAATGGTTTTTATTTTAAATTCAGTACCGCTGATGATGGGTTATGTAACCAGATACGTCCAGGGTACTGACAAACTGCGGCGAAACGGTTTCGAAGTGCATGGCATGAACGATCTAAATTCTACTATCATACATTGTGATAATGTCAAAAGTTTGTCCGAATGGGTTAAACTTATTTCAGAAAACATCTCAAATCTCTCAGAAATACAAGTACGCCTAACTAATAGCCTTTATTTCTTTTCCATCGACGCATATCACTAAATATTATTCATGTTTGTATTTGTATCAATATTGCATGTTATGTTGTATTCTTTTCAGATTAAGCTCTACAATTTAAATTTTGGTATCAACGAGAAAATCGAGTACATGGGATGGGTAAACGAGGGTGTGCTGAACAATAACCACCCTTGGCAAAGTTACTGCGCAAGATTCATGATAATTAGAGGTCGTGACGTATTGCTTTTCGATACACCCCCGGTAAGTGTCGTTTGAACTTGATAGGTATAACGGTTCGACATTTTCATAGCAATAAAATAAATGTTTCATAACCCATCTGAGTACACTTGCACATAATATACGTACCTACACCGCATTACCGGCGGATACGTAATTCAATGCATACAATTCTACATTCACCCATATGGCCATATTTTACCTTAACGTAAACGATTTATGTCTCCCTAGTGCATTATTGTTATATAAATTAGAAATGCTTTATATTATCTATTATACATTGTATAAATCCACTTCGTCAATATGCCACCACGGAAATGGCAATAAATTACTATAAAGTACCTACTACCTATATGTGGTTGGTACACGGCAGTATACAGTACTGTGGTGATTTACCTAGTAACCTAACCTAACATAATACCTAACAAGATACCATATCATTTAGTTGATAATATCACCTTAAATCTATTGTTGTATGACTTGTATGTGACACTCAGCGTTTTGCATAATATTTGTTTATAGATATAGCTATACCGCTGTTTATTTTGTTATACCATTATACTTGTAATATTTTACAAGATACGAACTTCGAAAAGTTTTTTAAAATAAAGGATTTAACGTATGAAAACATTTTTCACCGACTAAACTAATATTGGAATAGTAGTTATTATTATTTTGAATAGGTAACTTATAATTAATTAGAAAATGAAACGATGGACCTGCATTATTTTTTGTGGATAATCCATTATCATTTACGGTTTGTTATAGTATATTTCAAACATATAATATATGTAAATATATATCGCTCGTTTAATAGGGCTTATTAAATATATACTTCACTGAGAGCCCACTCCATTAAACACACAAGGAGCACATAATATATATAGTTAGAGTGACGTTTCATGTTTCATTTCGTAACTGATAGACAAGTGGCAACTGTTTGGAGAGCCAATTAGTAATCCAGGAGCCTGCTCAGGACCAACTGAACAACAGTACTGTATACCTTATTTAGATGAACGACGTTATTAAAAGTCAGAAAATTATTAGTGTTAAATTATAAATATGAATTTGTTTAAAAATTTCGATTTCATATCACCTACATTACACGGTAATAAACAAATATTAACCTATTAAAAAAATATCTTGAATTTACGTAATAGACATGATATTTCATTGATTTAACATTTGGTATTATGCACTTAGTAAGTTTTCATTACTATATTATAATATATTAAATAAGTAACAGAGTTAACCGAGCTCGAGTGCCAGTTGTTGACACTATAGGAGCCATGAAGGCGCCGCCGCCGTATTTTGACATACTTGTATGATACAAATTATATACATGAGCGTAACTTGTGTAATTTGTATGAGGGGCTAACTTTATATTAAGTGAGTGTCACCACAGATTTACTTAATCTGGTATAACCAAATATCTGAGTTAAATGCTTATAATATATAAGACTCAGTGGTGTAACATGGTCTATGAAAACATTATGCTTACTACTTAATGTTTATACATGTATAATATTATATTGACCACAGAAGACAGGACCATTTCTCGTTAATTAATGAATTTAATCAAATGTTTACATATACAGTAAGGACTAAGGACTATATTTTCAAGTAGGTAGGCGCTCATATATTTTAAACCATTTAAGGAGTTTCTTGTGGTGATAAAGATTTTTTTAAAACTAGAACTATCTACCTAACTTTTTTTTACTGTATATGTGTAGAAGCAGATGGTTTTTTTATAAATGTTGATGTAGTTTTCTAGTTTCTAATTCAAAATTTAAATAATTAGTTGTTGAGTTATTAAAATTTATTTAAGTACTAAGTATAATAATATAATCCTTTAAATTGGTTTTGAAAAAATATAAATTATTTTTAATATTTAATCTAGTGCTTTCCTACTTAGACAATATTTTAAAATGTTAATAGATTAATATTATTAAATAAAATAACTTTCAAACCACCCTAGCCTAGTAGCCTCCATATTCCAAACTTATTATCCGTGATGGGAAACAATGTTAAATAACTCAACAATTACCTACTTGTTCGAATTTTGTTCCAAACTAAAAGAATTAAAAAAAATTTACACGAAAAATTATTTGTTTTCGTTTAAGAAATAAATATTTTAAATTAAAATTTTTTCATAATAATTATTCGTCTAAGATATTATACTTTTGTAAATAGAACCTCCTACTATCAGTGGCGTGCCCGTGCAATTTCAATAGGGGCCGTTTATTGCCGTTATAACTAATAATATATTTAAATTAATTGTGATAAATGATAATAATAATAATTCTAAAGTCTCAAATAAAGGGGTTTATCAGACAATGTGGAGGAGAGAGATAAAACTCCAAATCTCCCCCAGGGCGTCACTGCCTATAATCTACTACAGTCTACTATAGACTAAAATGTGATTTAGATAAATATTTTTCTAATTAATTAAAAAATACTCAAGTTAGCATAATTGCTCTGTTTAATTTTGAGTTGTACCTCTCCCCCTTTCATCTCCCCCGCAAGAGTTAGAGTCTATTCATGAATATATATATTATGCGAGTGTCGTATTATCAGATGTCCATTACGGAATGGCTGGACTGCGGAGTGGTGTACAAACTGTACGAGTCCATGTTGAGACTAGTGAAGGATGCGGAAAACGTGGACCAGAGGCAAAATTGTTTTTTACTACAGACATCCAACGGGGTGTCCCGGTACTTTTCAATGGAAACCAAACAGGGTTTACTGGACGTGCAGTGCGCGTGGCACAGATCGATATGCACGTCCATGATGCACATCAAAGTAAGACCTTCGAATTTGAATATCTATATTATACATATTCAGCAAATAGTTGCATATACCTTCGTATGTTATGTGAATGAATTTTGGAAAAACATGTATATTGTGAGTGGCACTGCCCCAATTTGGCGGTAATCCATACCATATAGGTATAATTGGTCACCTATTGACCATTGCATTATCTGTATGATATAGGAACATAATTATTAACTATTACTACACTAAATTTCTCAGTCAATTTGTGTGATTTCCAAAATCAAAAATATATTTGTATTATTTAACGTTACAATTGATGAAGAGGAAAATATTTTTATAAAATTATTTGAATATTATTTTTTTATTATTTTTAAATAGCATCGATATCGCGTTCGTTTAAAATAAAAATATATATATATAATTATTATTATTCCACATGGATTTTTATAAAAGAGTGTGGAGATTTTTGGAAAATTAAAGATAAATTTGGGACTCATAATAAGTATGAGGTTCCATTCATCGCAGATAAGTTTTCAAATACGGTTACCAAAAAATTATTTATTTCTCAATCCACAATATTTACAATAATGAATTTAAAATATTGGATTATGATAAACCTAACCTAAATACCAATGCAGTCACTACGTATCATATACATACCTATATGGCTATATACTCGAATGGCTAACATAATATTTAGCCATTTTAGTTCAATATTATCGTCCTAAAATATTAAAATGTTATTGTTTTTCGTTTTCACAGAGCAGAACGTTCTACGTGTTATTTGGCAACAACCAACAGCCGTCGAACTTAATACTGGATTGGGACAACGGGTTCACATTATACGACAACTGGACGAATTCGAACGTTTGGACGTACAAGTTTTCCGAGCTCCGTGGATCCTCAGACGATCACATTTCCCGGCTAAAGCTTCACTTCAACGACAACGGCTGTATCGAAACTAAGGTTGTAAAAAATAATTTTTTAATGGATGGTCGTGGTCGTACCATACCTATACGTAAAATATATTAGAGCCCACTGGTCCCACTGCCCAAGTCTCTTCATATAAAGGTCTTATAAAAAAAAATACCGTGTTTCTTATCGATGTATTATCCGATCAAACATCTATATATAGCTCTATTATAGAATAATATGCCAGTTAAATTTCCTTATGAGACAGTGTGTATGACTTAAAAATTCACAAAATGGCCATAAACTTAAGAAATGTATTAATGCATATAAGCATTTCTTATATTTTTCACACTGCAAGATAATACCTATATAGATATCCCCTCTAATAATTAATGTAGTTAATATAATAGATATAATTATATACAACTGAGTGTCTTGAGTACCTACCTATATTTATGTATTCTTGTTATTTTAATATTATTATTTGTCATGGAATCTATATTATATTAAGTGGATCTCTGATCCATAAAGTTCTAGTTTTGTATATCAACAGAGTTAGTAGTAACTACTTACTGTTTTTAAAAAACACAATGTTAATTGTTTTATTGTTAATTATATTTCATGCAAACTGCCATAAAAATATAAAATAAATTCCAGCAACATCCGTGGTTGCTTCCGGACATCTCTGTCCACAGACTATTATTGTCAATAATCAATATCCACGATATTAGTATGATAAACGCATATAATTATATCACAGCGATCAGAATTCCACGTCACAATATAAAAACAATTACTTTACCATACAGTGGATAGGTAATGTTAATAATATCATTGCAGAGAATATTGCAAGGTTTTATACGATACACGGATTTTTGATCGTCCACGATCGTAACTACTGTGTTCACCGCGAAGAATTGATTTTATTTTTATTGATTTTGTATTTTTGTCTCTAATTAGGAATTGGTATGTCAAGACCTGCAGAGCTTGCTGTTCTGCGTGCATGCTTTCCTGACCGCCAAAGTGGTGTCCGTAGACCCTTCGTACTTGAACACCGAAGGGATTCAACAGCTGTAAGATGCCGCTGCGCTTAACCAATAATGTTGTGTATACTATAATATAATATTTAATATTATTAAATTTATAATACTGCTGTGTATAAGAATGTTGCCGATTCACACGCGATTCGAATACAATACATAGACTCAGTTATAGACGATTGTCCATATTAGTACCTATATTTTACAATGATTATGGTTGTTTATAAAATATAGTCAATAATAATATTATAACAATGTATATTAGGAAACGTCATAATTGGATTATAGCGTTTCAGGCCGTCACCGCGTGCTAATAACTGTAACGGTCGTATTATATAAAATACTTCCTATTTCGATTTTCGATAGGCTTATAGGTATATTGTATGTTTAACTTCTAAAATGTCAATCTCGTCCATTGTGTAGGTTACCTATCTATCACTGTTACGACAATTAATTCTGCATTTATAATAGTACCTATATAGAGTTTGTGCTTAAATCGTATTCGGGGGATATCAGACAGATTGTTATAATTTTGGATGTCCAAAAATCGAGTGGTTCGCCTCATGTCATACCTGACCCCGTTGACGCAATGAGGGTTAAAATTCTGTGGGAGGGGGGGGGGGGCTACAACTCTCACCAAACCGCTAGTTATTAACTTAAAATAAGGATTAGTGGTCCACTTTCACCCCCTACACTCCATCAAAAATTTTATATTCTGAGCGAAGCAAAAAATGTATTGGTTTTATAACGATGAGGGTTTTTTTCATGTAGTACTTAAGTGACGACAGTGGGACATTCACCCAAGTAAGCCAATCATTCAAAACATGGTCTACCCACCCGAAATTCTATAAATCAACCACTATTATATCAAACCAGTTTTTTTCTAACATTAATTACTAATTCAAAATGATTTACTTTTAACATGAGCATAACAAAAAAAAAAGTATTTCATCGTAAAATATATTATTTTTTTTTTCGGGAGAGTGGGGTAAATCTTAGTCAGGCTTACTCCTCTGGCATATCCTAGTTGCGCCACTACTGCTAGGCCTTTATCGTTGAGCGTATATTATATAACACTTGCCTACCTAATTAATATTAATAACATATTGATCTTGTAGAGGCTGCAATAAAAAATTAACACAGGGTAGATAACGAAGAAATTTAAATTGGGGGTGAACATAATTCTATACGTCTCTTGTAGAATATTGATAAATTAATATATTATTAGTTACCTATTACTATTCTTCTTATCACCATAATATTTAAAATCGATTTCATGAGAAAAAATATTATAATAGCATGATATAATATGTACCTACCTACCTATACCTTTATATTTTTTTTTATCGGAAATTTGTGTTGTGGTTGTTAATTAGTTTGTTTTCGTTGTGATTAATCAGTAATCGTTTTTGTAATTCATAACATTTTCTAATTTTTACGTCTCATCCAGATAACGTATATTATCAAATTGTGAACATAATAGGTAATATATTAGGCATATTATAATAAAATATGTATTATACATTATACAGGTTGTCAATACAAAATTAGGAAATGTTCAAATTTTATAAACTATGTATGACATTTCCAAACTCTTGAGATACACTGCACCTATAAATTATAAAACTATACAATTACAATAACATTTAGGCTTGAAAAACAAACGCACCTACCGAAAAATAGTAGGTACCATCTCCAATGTATTTGTATAGAATGTACCGATACATAATATGTTATACAAAATAATTATTATAATTTATATTTGTGTTTTGTACGCACAGTCGCAATTGTTACTGGCAAACTATAATATATCTACCTAATTAATATTATTTATTATTAATTATCATTGTTAGATCAATTAAGATTATTTTTCTGTGTTACTTAGTATGTATGTAGAAACCCACAAAAACATTGAAAACATAATTAATACTTTTTTGTTTAGAAACTATTAGTTTCTTTTGTGAATAATTAAGGTTGTGAAGTTTTATAGTAATAAAGTATAACTGTACATCTATATATATTTTTCAACTAATACAATTTTTCAATTTTTCATTACTTACACATGTCACGTTATACCGTAATACTTGTATTATAATCAGTTGTAAAATAAGTACCTACGCATAATACAAACGATTATTACTAACCACCAATTCGTTATTATACAATATACATTTTGAACTAAAGTTCTTGTACAAATAAATATTTAGTAAAATTCTATTATTATCAGGTTGAAGTATACCTATTCTGCTATACTAGTATATTTTACAATGTTTTTTTTTCATTTTCCTCTATATAAGAAAACGACACTGTTATATTATTCTGAAGAAAAGTTGACCACTATATTATTTATTTACTTATATTAAATAAGAGACGAGCTCAATTACATTGTTTTGCATTGAAAAATAATTAACAAGAAAAATTACAAATATTTAAGAATGAACAGACAATAATAATTACACTAAATACTAAGGAATTGTGAGTTTTCATTGGCCAGTTTCATCATACGGATAATAGAGCGATTAGTTGAATAATTACAGCGACTAAAAAGAATACGGAACGGGAAAAAAAATCTGGAACATAAAGTAGGAACTCTGAAATTAACTTTAGATAGGAGGGCAAGGGCATCAACTTCAACATCCAACGCCTTGTATCTCAATATGAGTCTAAAAAGTAAGCAACCGATCAAAAAAAAATACTAAGGGGTATAACACAATCATCTAATGACTTCAGAGCAATATCGTTGACAGAGTATTTAAACATGATTTGCTTATAGGAACGAGTAAAGGTCATGATGTGATATTTAAGGATACTAAGCTCCAAACCGAGTCCCCAGGCCCACCAAGCTATAACATTTAGATAATATTATAACAGTTAACAATCATTTTTAGTGGAAATATGTAGAAAAAGATTAATATCATTAGTAAATATAAGAAACTCACTGTGCCTAATCACATCTTTAATACCATTAACAAAAAGAGCAAAGAAAACAGGAGAGATGCTCTCCTTGAGGTACACCTGAGGATACATTGACTGGGCTCAAACAAAAACCATTAATTCTGACAAGCTATTTCCTCTCAGACAAATAGGAATGGAACCACGACATTAGAGGCTCACCAAACCCAAGATGTATCAAAACACTAAACAAAGCATTGTGGTTCACGCGGTAAAAGGCCTTGGCGAAGTCCAAATGAATGGAATCAACTCGTGAATGCTTGCTAAAAGCCTCAAGGACTTTCGATTGCGGTTTTGGTTATCGGTATTTGTTTTTTCTGATTTCGATTTTGGTTTTGACTACCGGTATTATATTTTTTCGGTTGCGGTTTTTATCGATTTTCACCGGTATTCAAAATCGGTTTCAAGCCCTGTTTATATCACATGTCCACATTAACGGTTAACCTAACTTGTATACCTACCTACTCATTACTATATTATTTAGTTTTAAATAAAAAAACATTTTTCGGGAATAGTTTTTCGCGTTCTTTTACTAAACTTGTTGCGCCAACGGGCCTTATCAAGGGCGTACGTTGGACGCTCAGTTCTCGGAACGTATGTGAGGAGTGCAAATTAAATGAATTTAACTACTTGTTAATTATATCTACAAAAATGTATTATTGAGCAAATAAACAGACAATATATTATGTATGAACAAAATAGGGGAAGGTAAGAGGGGGATCACCGCTCTGGTGAGCTACCATAAACTTGAGCTGAGGTTGAGACTGCTGAGCTGCTGGATGTCTGGATCTGCTGTGGCACGAACACGAGCGTGTGTACCGTTCGGATGTGGAGCAGCGGATCTTTCTTCAAAGACGTTCACGAGCAGGTGAACGTATGGCGGAGCTGCGTATTGTCGCAGAGCGTGCGGGTTTATTGTCGATCAACGGAATACTGTCTTCGTGAACGTACGGCGGAGCTGCGAGGACCGATTAACCTTTTCAATTAGACGGATGATGGTTATAGCCACGGGGAGCACACGAGGAAAACGTGGTTTTTAAGCAGACGCACGTGAGAGCACACGACAAACACGAAAGAGCCGAGAAAACGAGCAAGCAAAAAGGCAAGCCGGGACGCGCAACACCGAACGCGTGACAACGGCGGTGGTGGCATCTACCGCGTCGTTACCCAGACCGGGGTAACGGTTGCGGCGGCAGGGTCACCAATATTGGCAAATAACCGGTTGCGATCATCGCTGAATGATGAACCCTTAACGTAGCACATTTAAATGACAGAAAGGTCGAACAAAACTATTATAACTTCATTGTTATGCTAAAAACAAAAACCGGAGGAAGTAGTGTGAAATCTAGGTATCGTTGACTTAATTAATGTGGACTGCAATTTTATTAGGAAGATAAAAATAAGAAAGAGGCAGGACCAGATGGAGTACCACTGCACCAGTAGAGGTACATAGATGATGTTAGTTAAATTAGCCACTTAGTGCACTTAGGCATAAAGTGGTTAACAGGTTTCTTTAATGTTAGTGGAAGGAGGAGTGGAGGAAAAGTTTTTTGGTAGCCATGTTTAAATTCAAGGGATTATATGTAGATACAAGAAAACGTATGAGTCATATTGTAATACCTAATATACCATATAAAGTATTAATAAAAATAAGGAATATGACTATGATTTCGAGTTTGTGTTTATGTGTTGATGACTGATGAGGAAAAACAACGATGAAACCGATACTTTGGATTAATCAGGTTGTGAAAAAGTATAGTGCAAAGAAAATAAATGTGTGTATGGTATAATTATATTGTGATGTTTATAAATTTGGAGAAAGCGTATGATAGTTCCAAGATTGTACCTTAAGAAAGAAATACTTTTAAATTTAATGTTGTCCATACATAATACTATAAGTACGAGGTCTGATCAAAAAGTTCCGGGACTTTTTGAATAACGTGCCAACAGGGCGTCAGAGAAAAATGCGGTTGGTAGCACTGTGTAAAGGAAGTTCTCCCCAGTACATCTGTTTTTCAGATAGTTGATAAGACGTTTTAAAGTGGAATGACAGTTGTTTTAGTAAATCGACTTTCTCGTATTTGGCGGTTTCGCAGTTTTGTTCGTGATGGAAGGGAAAGAAGAGCAACGCGTTTGCATCAAATTTTGTGTGAAGTTGGGAAACGTTTACTGAAACTTTTCAGATATTACAAAAAACTTTTGAGGGTGAATGTTTGAGTCGTTCAAAGTGTCACGAATGGTTTAAAAGGTTCGAGACGCTCGTTCAGGACGCCCAACAGTTTCGACTGACGACGTGCATTTTTCCCAAGTGAATGACCTCGTGCGTTCGAATCGACGTCTAACCATTCGTGAAATGGCAGAAGAATGCACCATTTCATTTGGATGAACCAAGGAATTTTAACAGAAAAACTACATATGCGTCGAGTGGCAGCGAAGTTTGTTCCGAGGTTGATGACCGATGACAACGCAGTGGAAGCGGCGCTGGGAGAAGTGTATTGCTACCCAAGGAGAGTATTTTGAAGAAGATACAGTTTTGTAATTTTAAATTATTAAAAATAAATTTATATAAAAAAAGTCCCTGAACTTTTTGATCAGACCTCGTATACCATCAATACCTTGTATTGATTAAAACATACTAGTATAATACAAAACTTGACAGTGTCTACAGCCTATTGGCTATATTATAACATAGGTAAGTATCCACTCAGTTTTTTTTTAAATTCATACATTTGTTAACTAAATTATCGATGGCCTACGAAACGTTTGTAACAATTTGGAATGCTACTCGTACACTAAAAATGGCTGTAATTATTAATTTTCCATTAGCAGGAAATAAGAGTACTAAGAAACCCAATCTATGTCAGCATATAAATAAAATTTATTACAGACAATTATTATTAGAAATATGTACAGTAGTATACCATTATTGGAACGAGAATGAGTCCCTACAAATCTTCTCAAAAGTAGGTTAGGTACTTATATAATATGAGGTGAGGTACTGCAGGAGGATAAGTGCCTCACATAGTCAGGGGCTTGTGGTAAGTTAAATAAATACCATCAAATAGTTCCTCTGTAGTCTGTACGAATATATAATAACTATCAGAACGGATGTCATATCCTTCCCCCTTGGCTTATTTTACCATATAAAATATATGAAAAGCAAAGAATCTATATTTACCGCTATATAACTTGATCTAAGAAAAGAATAGTAAAAAATGCACATCCTCCCTTTTTTCAAAAAAAGCTGAGTACGCCACTGATAACCTATAGTTATGGGTACGAATCGGCCAAGAATAGGTACCTTCTTCTTTGCGGCAAAAAACGAGAGCGTTATTATGTAAAATTCAGATTAGCATCTACAATAACGGCACGTCGGCAGATATGAGCTATACCTATAGGTAAGTCGTAGGTCGAGATGTAGGTTCACATGTATATAGCATGTTCCCTTTCACAAACGGATTTTAAAATAGATACTCCCCTCTCCTTGTCACGAGACATGCAGTGCAAACGCAAAGATACTTACATAAATATTATATCATTATTATAACCGCAAACAACAGGCATAATGCCAGATGTATGTGTATATTCTACTACAGAAAAACTTCCATTAACGGTCACCCCCAAAAAATGATCACTTCTATGGTTCTATGTAACGGTTTATGTGGAAAATATATTAATACCTCTACATAGCGAGCACTATAAATGACGGTCAAATTATAAGATAAAATAATGGAAAATAATATGTACATGTTTATGGTTTGCCCAAATTATTTATGATAGTTTATAGTTATCTTATTGAACGTTTACTATAACGTTATGAACATTATTTTTTAGTAAGTGCACATTATTGTGTATGTATTTGGTTTTTTTTATGCACTATATACAGCGGACATCTAGAAATATAGTACTTCTATTAACGGCCACCTCTAAATAGCAGTCATTATTTCCGGTCCCTTCGGTGACCGTTTCATGGAAGTTTTACTGTATTCAAATTGAAAAATATATAATTTAGAATCCAATTAATAAGCAATGAGTAATGACTAATAATGGTATTATGGTTAATGGTTATCACTAATCAGTATCGATAATTTATCGGATCGTGTTTGCATTTTTTATTCTGAATATTATTTTTAGGTCATTGATTTCCGGGCGCTGCTTCCCTGCCCGAATACCTCCTACTAACTATGGACAGTTAATACACACAATACACAAATCGATAATTTTCTAAAGGTACCTACTGAGTAGACACAAGACAGTGTATGATTTCATGGAAAGAATATTATGATAAATTGAGATATTGAATAATATTTGTATATTTTATTATTATTACATGTAACAGCTACAACTCGTCGCTCAGCGTGTTACAATATATAATTATCATACATAAAGCTTGACGACCGATACGGCGAATTTAAATTACATTTTAAAAATGTATAATGTTTAGTTATTAAACGCACAATATGTTGACAAAAAATGTATACATAATAACAGGAAATTATGGTACCTAACTATGTCTAGGTAATAGGTATTAAAAATAGAATCAATACTTTATAATATACTTAATACAGTATTACAATAATTAATTAGAATTACAATGACCGTGTTTATAAATTACATCTATAATAGAATAACGTGTTCACATTAGACAATCTTAATGCTATTTAAGAATTAAAAAATAAAATAAATTCAGAATTAAATTCATCACAGATAACATATTATCAAACCTTAGAACCTTTGTGGCGGATACGTTTTAATTAAAATGTATATATTGTAAATGTATGTATGTAGGAATTACTATTATTTCAAGTAAATTATGAAGTAGTTCAACGTCTGCGTGAAGATTTTATGAGTTGTAACGCCTTTTGCATCAAAGGAGCTTTTTTCTTTTTCACTAAAATCATAAAAAATTTAATAACATACAATGTATTACAATTAAATAAATCTATAAATCTGAAAAATATTGGTTATATTGTTATATCGTTATAATTTAGAGGAAGCCAAAGTAATCTTTTGTCTTCGTCAATCGTTCAAATAACACGACAAATTTACTTTTTAAAATATTTAAATGATTGTTTAATTATAATAGTTAAATACCACTCAATTACTTTTTAAAATCAGGATAGTCAATTATTGTTGTTTGGTGCAAATGTATTGTTTTCAGAGTTGACCAGAACAATTTTCTACGATCTTTCTACATGTCACACTGATTACTGAGACAATTTATACTCGAACCATTTAATATACGTAGCAGACGTACCACGTACGCAAATGTCGCGAATAATCGCATTCATTAATATATATTTGAATACGAATAGAGGTTTCAGAGAAAAAAAATAATAAACAACATCTCGAAAAGAAGGAAATAATATACAAATATTAAATAATGTAAAATATTTTATTTTCATACTCGCACTGGACGGTGTATGAGAAGTCAAAGCAATTGGTACCCCGGTAGCCATAGTGGTGGATCTCTTATTGGCGGACAAAGCTTCTGCAGTAGAATGTCCTCCCATCATCGATTTGTTTAAGATATTACGCTTAATGTCCGGGGAAGCCGTTTGGAATTTCGCCTGTGACCGATAATAAAAACGTACAAGACGATTAAAATCGAAAACGTCACGAATAACAAACAACCATGTTTTAAATTAATTAATTTGCCTGTTTTTTAGCAACGCCACGAGGTGGTTTTACCGCCGAGTCGACGTATGCCAGTTGCGTTTTTCTAACAGGCGTGGACGCGGCTTGATTCGCGTTTATGTTCTGTCGTAATTTGGCCAATTTTGTTTCACGTTCTTCTAGGCATCGCTAAATATCAAACATGTAAACGATCAAATACAGGGTAGAGTGAACTCAATTGTTAAAGGCTTCCCATAAAAATTATATTTTATTTTAATTAAAAAATGATGTATCATATTATATTGTTCATGTTAAGAGGACGTGACACGGGCATTTATTGTCCCCGTCTTCCAATGTGCGTAATATGGCAAGTCTACGCTCAGTAGATCAAGTTAAGCTTTGTTATTTTAAAAATTAAAGTGAATCAACCTACTATGAAACTTGATGGTAAGAACATTATCTGTGTTTGGGTTTTTTTTTACTATATGTAGTTCAAATTTTAGCAAGTTTTGCGTATATTATATGGTGTAAAAATTCTCATAATTCATTTAAAAACTAAATTAACGTAAAAAACCCACTTGCAAACACAGTTAATGTTCTAATATTTAAACTAACGAAGCTAACCGTGATCTGCTGAGCTTAAATTTGCTATGTTAAGCCACTTGTAAGACGAAGACAAAAAATTCCCGCGTTACGTCCTCTTAAGCGGAAAAATCACTCCTAGTCTACTAAGTAATATTTTTACGTTTTTACGTTTAAACTTTAAATTATAAATTGATTAAACAAATGTGTGTTGTATTTCAATTACTGTAATAAATAATATGACTCCGTTAAAATATAATAATATTACTGTGTGAAAATGCTTAGAAAAAAGATTAATTACTATATAAAAATTTCTCCATGGTTCATTTTTATCTGGAACTTTATTACGAAACTCTTTTTTGCAATGGTACTCCCACAATACTCCAGTATCTTCAATCAAATAGTAATTGTACTGTTCTAAGTTATACAGCTGATCAGGGCTAGCGTGTTTCAATATTGGCTCAAGTATACTAAACGGTACTCCACCAGTGTATTCCAAAGCTAAAAATTTTGAAAGATGTATAATAAATACATCTCTTTAATTTGTAGGTACAATAAAATAATATATGATCGTGTGCACAATAAACAAAATATATTTACCATCTAAATTGTCCTTAATAGTTTGGATACAGAAATCAAGTAATCTAGGAACTTCAGTGTAGATTGTACTCTTATTTCCAGAGTACACTTTTGTCCTGTAAAATATTATATCTTAGAAATAAAAATTACTATGAACTACATTTTTTATATAACTGAATACCTCATATTTTTTGTGGTCATTATTTTAGCTAACGGATCGAGATCCTCCGGCATTTTCTTTTTCTTTACATCTAATTGAGATAATGGTTTATAGTTAGCAATTAATTCTTCAGGATCTAAATTAAATGGTGCCAATGGACTCTAGAATTAGGTATACAATAATGGTTAACGTGGTAATTTTTAAACATAAAGTTTGTTTAAATTAAACTGACTGGTGGCGTAGAACTAAATTCACGCTCTGAAGACATTGATCTGTCTCTATGCTTGGACTTAGTTTGTTTCTTTTTGACTGGTATTTCTATTCCTAGTAAAGCTTCTTCAAAGGTTTTGCCTAAATAACATTATTTAATAAATAAATAAATAAAGAATAATTAACTTGTATATAACTGAAAAGTCCGGATTTATATTCTTTTAAAACACCTAAAATATGATGCTAATATTCTCTGAAAAACGTACAAATATTCTCCTTATATTATCTTAAAAATTAGAAAAATAATCAATAAACCTCATTATATGCTTAAATATGCAGTTTTATTAGTTTTTTTTTTACAATAATAAGATATACACTTGCATAATGGAATAATTGCACTATAGTTAAAGTTAAAATAGTGTCTTTTGTGTTGGACGGTTCTATCCATTGTTTTAAAAAGTGTTTAAAAGCAATCGCAAAACCAAAATAGATTTGAACTTTAGATAAACAAATACGTTGTTGTTATTAGTCTAGGTTAGGTAAACTAATACATAACTAAGGCACTATAAAGGGGAGTATTCTCATCTGCCATTTTGGTTCCAGTTCATTTTATCTTTATCAGTATTCAGTTATCACTATCAGGCTGCAGTATTCGGAATTTATGTATTTTAACTTTTAAGTTTCAATTTCAATTTTCAAATGTCTATACCTATTCAGTATTAATTTAATTTTTTATAGTGGTTGATTCCTTGACCCTTGTAGTAGCAGTGAATATTGAACTATAATTGTTTGATGCAAGATTTGCTTTAACTGTGTGCACAAACAGCTCATAAAACTGTATGTAAGAATCTCGTTTACTTATTTTTTTCTTGCCCTATTGTATATAATTGTACATCAACTATATCGTTACCTATATTGACAAAAGAAAATTTCCCACCAATTTTTTTTTTGAAAAATTCAAATTTTGAACTCAACACTCCCCCCCCCCCCCCGGAAGGTTTTAGGTAAATAGAACTAATATTAAAGGATTTGTTTTTGTAGTTGGATATATAAAAAACATAAAAATAAAAATAAAAAAATTTAGTATAATTTTTTGTATAAAAGTTATGGGTATGCCCTCTTGTTTTATAAAAATTGCATAAGGTTAAGTTGGGTAAATTGCATAAGGCTACAAGGGCCTGAATATAATACCTAATTTTTATCTTAATTTTATGTATACCTCATATAGAAATATAGAAATATGTATATGTGGTATTATGTAAGTCAAGAAATGACCAAAAATCTACGATTTCTAGAATTCCAGAATTTTACGGTCCACAATTATAAGGTCGAGATATGTACGTTCTTGATATGTACAGTCCGGGTTTTAACGGTCCAGATTTATAAATTCCAGGTTTATACATGGACACAAATAACCATAATCCGTTATCATTCATTTGAACTAGAACCAAAATGGCGGATGAGAAACCTACATCTATAGTGCTCTAACATAACAGGACAACAACATGATAGTACTATCACTGCGTGTTTCTTTTTTTAATCAAACTTATATAAAAAAAAATTATGATTGGTAAAATATTTTTTCAGGTACAGTAATATTAAAATTAATAACAATAATTTTAAAAATAAAATTAGTATTTTTTTCTCATAATTTACAAAATATGTTAAATGATCTAAATCTTCCCTAACCCATGAAATAATCTCGAATATACAAAAAAAACTTTTTTTCTATGAACTCTGAGTTGAATAAATCGTCCACATTTTTTATTCTCGTAAGACTGCATAAACTCAATAACAATAATATGTAAAAAACAATAAATCCAGACTTTATATAGAAGTACATAAGGCGCTAAACTTACTACTACTAGTAAAATTAGTACTAGTTGAAGCCTTTGGTTCTTCCTTGACTTTATCCTTATTATTTTTTTTTGAATCACTTTTATCCTTATGACCAGATGACCTTGATTCGTTTTTGTCCTTATGAGAGTGAGATTTAGATTCAGATTTATGAGACGATTTATGCTTATCTTTTTTTTTGTCTGAATGTGAACTTTTTTTCTCTTTTTTAGTACTTTCTTCATAACCATTATTATCTCGATTATTATTTTCTCTATGAGAAGTTGTTGCTACATTTTGTGCAATCTCACATTTTTCTGGTTCTGTTTTTACTTTGACATTTTCATACTTATAATCTTTTTTCACTTTCTTCGAGACATATCCATCTCCTTGATCATCTGTTGAAGTAGAATAAGATTCCTTTCGTTTTTTACTGCTCTTATCTTTTTTACTTTTTTTATGCTTTGACTTTTCATGATGTTTTTGGTAAGATGATTCATGGTCACTTGAATCATCATTACTTTTATCGATTATTTCTGGTTCATTGATAAATTCATCATTATCTTTTGGTGATGGTACATCATGATGTTCTTCATCAGAGTTATCTTCTGTTCGATAGAAATTTTCAGTTTCTTCAATTTTTACTACATTTTTCCATTGAATAACCAAAGTTTTTGCTGATTCCCCAATATTGCCATCATATTTTCTTAAGTTGTTGACTACTCGGCCGATTCCAGTGTTTTGTAAATTTTGAACAGTGATAGGAAGTCGAGAAAGTTTAGTTATACAGTTCATTATCTGAAAATACAAACAATAACATTTATTAGATTCCAATTAGGAGTAATTTTTTTTTTCGATAAGTACTATTTTATAATTTAGTTATTTTTTTATCAAATCTGAATAGGGATTAAATCTTAATTATTGATTATAAATAGTAAATACAATAATCAACTACCTACAACATTAATAGATTAAATATCAGTAGATACTCAACCTTACTATGTACAATGTACATGTATTATATACAAAGAAATACAATGCTGAAAAAGAACAAGTTTGAGAAAGCATGATCAAGAACATATTTTATGAACACCACATGAATACCACTCAATTATATTAAATAGAACAAGAAAAAAATTTATATTTTTAAAGACTTGGAAGATTTTTAGATTGTTTAAATTAAATTTTTTTTTTTAAATTCATTTTTTATATTTATTTATTTATTTAGATAGATAAATAGATTAACACCAAAGATGGCTTCAGTACAGCATAAATTATATATAATAACATAGCAGAATACAATAACATACTATGACATGCGTTCTATACTTATAAAATAATAATTTATAATAAGATTTGTTAAATTAAAATTAAGAATTTTTGATACATAATAATTATGTTATTTCTTTGACATTTTATATTATTATAAAATAGTTTTTTTGAAATGTAAATACATATTTAAAAATATAACTAACAGATTAATGAAAATATTAATAAAAAGTAAGAACACTACTAAATTTGTTAACATTTTATAAAAAGTGATACTTAACTATTAATATATATTTCTTTTTTCTTTTTTTGTAGGTACTAAGCTACTTTCATGAATTTACTTATTATTATATGCATGTACCCATGTAGGTATTATTATTTTCCATGTTAAAACTAAGTAATGTTATAGAGTAATTTATATTTGTACCTAATTATATATATTTTTATTATTTAAAATAGTTTCACTTAAGTAGAGTTGGAACGAAATTGCATTTTAATTTTTTTTTAGTAAATAGAATTTATTTCAGACTCAGATATAAATTTGTTTTATGAATTTAAGGATTAAAAAAAAAAAATGTTTAGTGCAATTTAAAGATATTTTTTGAGCAATAACTCAAACAAAGCATGGTTCAATGCAATAAAGTTTAAGCTGAAGTTGTATGGATCAATCTATAAAAAATGGGGACATTTTTACTATGATTTAAATTTCAAAATATAACCTAACTATCAGAAATTGAAACGGAAGTATCAGTATGTTATATTATAAGGTAACTTTTTTAATATTTAAATATAATTTGTACAGGTATTATCGAGGGTATTATATTAATTAATATATTTTTTAATGAGATAATTTTAATATCTTATTAATTAAAGTATTTTAATTTTTAAAATAAAATAGTCATTGGAATCTAAAAAATACAAAACAATTAAAAAAGATTGCTATTCAATTTTATCTTTTACAATAACTATTTAAAATTAAAATCAAGTTCTTCTTTACAAATGTAAGTACTCAATATATGTTTACATAATTTTCTTACATTTTTTGAGAATACCAGACTATAGTGTCCAGCTTGTTGTAAAAATATATTGTGAGTTATAACAAACATATTAGAATTAGGATAAAAATTATATGTAATTATGTACTTAAAAGTTCTGAAAACCATCACCTTGATCTACTGACCTAGTGATGCTCTTTATTAAATTAAACTATATGTCTATATACTATACAGGAACTTTCACTATGTAAATAGGTTTTATAAAAAGTCTAAAATTGCAGGTAATCGGTAAAATACAACACGGTAAAAACTTTTATAAAAACAACAAAATTATAATTTTAAATATACTTTTCACAGGGTGTTACCACTGGGTATCTTCCCTAATCTAACTACCCATACCATATTTTACAGTCATATATCAAACCTACTTATTGTACAAAAAGCATATTGTATAGATTGTAGATTTCTTCAAATAAATAAAAAAAAAAAAATAAAAAAAATATACTTACATATAGACAACAGATATCATTAATTTGATCATTATATCAAAACTCAATTTTAATTTTTAGGTTTCAATGTTTTCCTTTACCTAATATTTGTAAGAATATATATTATTGCCAATAATAGGAGCTGATAATTAGTCAGGATTATTATTGTCACATTATTGTGATAGCAGTCATCATGAGTTAATTAATTAAAGATATAAACTACACTAAATGTAATGTACCAACTACTTTGTGATTTTTAAGTAAAAACACAATTGACATTTTTATTCACTTCATAAGTTGTTGAGGAGGGAGTAGATAGAAACTCACCAGTATAGTCTATAGGTGCAAATAATGGGGTTTAGGGGCTTAGCCAGCCAAAAGAATGCCACTTATATAATAAAAATTTATTCACCATTCTCTTAGTACCTACAGTAAAATACAATGGAACTCCGATTATCCGAACGCGAATCAACTGGACGAATAAAAGGTCGGTCTTTTTATACAATAAATAATGTGCAGTCGGTTTTTTCTCTTTTAAAATATGTTACATATTATAATTAAGACTTATTTTGTTTATTTTAAATATGTATATTTTTAATATATTTAGAAACAAATCCCGATATTTGTAATATAAGTTATTTATGAACTCATTTGGGATACTTAAAGAGAAACATACTTTATTTAGTATGTAGCTACTTTTTCTTTTATTTCGAGTTTTTTTTCAGTTTATATAATTTTAAATTAAATACCTAGGTAGTGAACTAGAATCATAAACATTTGAAAAATTAAATTCATAAAATTATATATTAACATAACTTGGATTTGTACCTTAAACATTATTATATGTTTTTTTTTTTAAAGGTACTTTCTTATTCTTATCTTTAAAATGTACCTTATAGCACAAAAATATTACCTATACTTAACCCTTTCACTGCTCCAGATGTACTTTTACGTCCCTGTATTTTATAATATTCTAATTTACTGGTAACCATACAAGTTTAGAAAACCTTACCTCGCATTATTTTAATCTTAAATAATAGGACATCAAAATTTAAATTTAAAAATTAAAAAATAAAATAAAAATAAATATTTTGTTTTACTTAGTATACACTGCAGGTTACAGAGGATAAATAGAGTAGCAGTGAAAGCATTAATAAAAAAATGTTTATTTACCCACATCTTTGGCTTGATTGCAGGTATGATTATTACATTACCCATTGGCTTCACCATGAATACGATGCTACATTATTGAAGTATTATGATAAATTTGTTTTACACTATCACTGTCTGCTTTTTTTATTTTATTTTTTTTTTACATATAATTTGTTTATTTATATTTGCTGTTCTAATTTATATTATTGAATTTCTATTAGTAATATTTATTGGGTATTTGAGTAGTTATTTAAGGAGAAAAAAGATAAATGTAAATGTGTTGTACTTGAGATAACTCCTAGGCTTCCACACGAGTTTAAACTCAGTAAGGCCTAGTAATCTTTACTGATATTAAATAAAATAAAAATAAATATTAAGAACATAACAAAACACTAGTAAAGTACCTATATAATATTAATTCAAATTTGAAAGAAAAAACAGTTTTGTGTTAGAATTGTTGTAATAAGTTCATAACAATTAATTTCAGAAATATTTTTTAGGATAGGTTTAACTTTTAAATTATAATGTTCTATGTACCTATTACAACTACCTACTAAGTTTATTCCATTTGTATTACAGTTTGACACTTGAATAACATGGTTTTTTGTTCTTATTACCTCAGAGCCAGCAGCCTGGTTTCTCCTAATACTTACCTATTTCATATAATTTTAATTTTTTTTCATATTTTTTTCAGCTCTAAGTTATTTTAACCAAATTTCACACATAAAATATTTACATCTTACTAATTATAGAAGTAATCAAAATAGGTATTCTTAACTTATGAATTCATGGTTTCCCCAAGAGATCAGTTTTATAAAAGTATGGCATTTTTAGTAAGATTAATTTGATATTTTTAACAATTTAGGTACATTGGATTTCTTCAGAACTACTACATATTTTTAGATTGTTCTAGAGCTGTAATTCTATTTCTATAATGTATTTTTACATATGTTTTTTAATTCTAAAAACGAGAAACCCAATAATGTGGACATGTGGTCATTGTTAATTTATAGTCTACATTCGCACCAGTATCATTATTGACCTACAAATTTAAGCATGTTGGGAACTAAATATGTCCAAGACTTACAATGGCTAAAAGTAATTTATCATTACAAATGAGTAGATTGAAAGACAAATGGTACAAAAAGAAAATAGTAGTCAGTAGGTAATAACAAATTTATTTAACTACACAAATATGTAGGTTACCTAATGCTGAAAGGGTTATAACTTATAATAGATTTACAAATATAATAAAAACTAGATAATTAGAGATAATTAAAAAAAAGATTGAGTTAATTGCAATAAAATCACCAGTTATCAGTGAGGATTTTAAATAAGAAAATATTTAAGAAATAAAATACTTTAAAATCAAGTGTTAGGCAATACCTACTTTGGTAAATTAAATATTGAACAAAACAATAAAAAAAATATTTACCATGGAGAAAAATATCAGATAGAAATTAAAAAAGAAAAATGTAAAATTATAATCTAGGTACCTACATGCAATGAACCAAATTTCTTAATAAAGAGCGTCACATCAAAATTATAATGATGTAAACACGCAAAGGTAGATAGTGAATTAATAATATTTTTACAGACAATGTCGGTCTAAACAACAAGGAGTCCACATGAAGGTTTGGGTCCTAATGACATATGGAAATCGAAAAAACGACAAGTCATCGAGGACTTGGGACATTGGACCGGTGATGGTCAATTCGGGCCCCGTTCCACTGGTCGAATAATCGGATCAACAACTGCTCTAAGCTGGGGGCTTTTTTGATTTTTTTTGAGAAAGCGGACGCGGCAACAAGGGAAATCAAACGGTCATCGATTCAAGCACACCGGCAAGGACCGGTGTGCGTCCCTCACGCTTACGCACCTTGTCGTTGTCGTTGGATTCAGTGGCCCTGCCGATGTGTCTCTTGTAATGTTCAATGACACCGTTGAGCTTGTGCATTTTGGCGTCGTCCATCTTCACGCAGACTCGCCGGACGACGTGTCGTGCGTACGTTTGCACTTTGCGAGAGCCGTTTCGGTCACGAGAGCGGCACGCTCATCGGCTCGGTGGGAGTAGGGGCGGTCAGCGAACGGAGTCCGAACGTCGTACGTGTCGCTAACAACCGCAGTCACAATGTCGCGTTGCCGTGGGGGTTCGCGGCCGACATCAATAATCGTGAAACGAGTGATTTTGTGTTCGTTGTGGTTTATCACCAAAACGTAAGCAATAACCAGCTGATGACGACGAAGTAAGACGAGCCGCACACAACGTCCGACAGCTGCAGTCGTAGATTAAACCGCCGTCGTCACGGTGGTAGTGTTGATAGCGTGCTGTCGTTGTTGTTACCGTGGTTACCGTGATACTGTCTTTAATCGTGGTACTTGGGTACACGACAACGGTATACTCCATTATCAGTAGCAGCTGTCGCAGCAATGAAATTTTTTGTCAATTATATCTCCCCCCCCACCAGTAAGTCCTACGGCCATCGCTTCTTCGCTATATCCACACGTCTTCTACAGTTGTACATGACGTATATTGTTACACATTTACTGTGCACATCAGTCGACCGTCGACACTCGACAGTCCCTAGTCAGTGGTAGTCGTTATACGCAGTCTCCCGAACGTCTACCTTCAGCTGTCCGGTGCCGTTCTTTTTTCCGTCGTGTACATATTGTTAGATGTTAATATTAAAATAATAATAATATATTGCGTGCACATACCGCGGACTGACGTGTACTAGGGGATCTTACGTTCTTTGCTGTTGCGATTTATTGATTTCGGCGAAAAAGTAACCCGACGATTAGTTTTCGTCAAATTCTACCCAAAAGCGCCGTCGACGATTCACCGTTGCTCGTCCCAGTTTGGTCGGTAAGTACCTTCCTACCTGTTCGATGAGAGCATTTTCTCATTTTCCATCGCCACACTGCTATGCGATAATATAATAATAATAATTACAAATTAATTCATAATATTATGTCATTTAAGTGCAATCGGACAAGTACCTATATTTGCCCATTAGATATAGATAAACGGTGGCATTGGAATGCAATATGTATCATTATTAATGTCATTAATTTCCTGCATGTACGTGCATGAAACAATATTATCGTCGGGAAATACACTTGTGTTTACATGCACGTACCTATCTAGTGTTATTTTTTATCATTTTTTTTTCCTACATCATAGTAGGATTGCTTGGTCAACATATTAAATAATTCAATATTGTTTCAATGATGATTAACATAATTTATTATACAAGTACCTACTGTGGTCTTAATTTGATTTTAAATAATAGGTTTGCACATAATATAATAATAGGTTTGTAACACACTTTATAACATCAATTATATAGTTATGAATTATGATCTATCAACAAAAAATGTACTGCAGTACATTTTATTCAAAAAAATTCTGATAACTGATAACCTACTTTTAATAATATGCATCTACCCACCTAGTCCACAAGATATTGATGGATTTATTAAAGATCAATACTAGTTATGCACCCTGTCTATTGTATTAGAATTTAAATGTATTTGATATAAATATTTAGTTTAAATTGTATAAATATATATGTTTATTAAGGTAGTGTACCTACCTATATAGTGTAAAATACTAGTACTACTATTGAATATAGAAATGTGTCTGACTAGATTTTATAGTTATACCTAGATAAAATATATGGTGTACCTAGTTATGATTTATGCATAAAAATTTCAATTTTACGGTTTAGAAATCAAACCGTGTATGAACTAAGAATTTAGATTGCAAATCATATAATATCATAGGTACATTAGTTCACTATAATTTCTGGTAGGTATATTCTATTTCTACACAATCACTTCTTCACATTTACCATGTCCTTGAGAGATATTGCTCCAGGTAATTTATAACACTCCTTCCTATAGATTTTTTTTATTCATCGAATTAATTGATATGGAGAGAAGCTGTTATGTTACCTACTTCAATGCTATTATTGTTTTAATTATTAAGTTATTATTTTCTTATACTAATAGATACCTTGGTATCCTCTTGGAAGTTTTAAGATAAAAGGTTTAATCTCGGGTTTAATGCTCACTTTCGATTGTTATTGAATAATGATGCAAAATTACAAACTAGTATAAAAATTAGATAGGCAGTCTTATTTTATGATTTCTGAATTTCTGTAGGTAAGTTAACCATATAATGTAAAATAGTATGAAGAAGATTTATTTTTAAACCATTATATTATAATTACTTGATAGGTACAATTTTACAAATAATACATATATACATTGGAGCCAAAATGCTACTCTTAAAAACATGAAATTGAATAATATTACCACATAGGTACGTAGGTAAATTTGTAGTATAAATATACAGTATGTATTACTTATTGTATTAAACTATTTAATAACAAATTGTTTTAAATATTGGTAATGAATTACCTAATTGTTTATATTTATACCTACCTACAGACTTAGGCTTATTTATTTATTAAATGTATACCTAGAATAATAGGTATTATTAATATACTAATATTGGGTTATGGAATAGGTAAACAGCTTTAAACAAGGTTTGTGACAATTTCAAAAATGTAGCCTCCTATATAATATATTTTTTAATTATTTTTTATCATTCTTCTGTGATAAACTTGGTGTTTTTTTTAAGTAATAGGTGTACACTAGGGTGGCCCTTATTTTACGATATTGGATTTTTTTCAGTCTTACCCCCTAATTTGGTTCCAATATATATAAAAACTATGTGTACAAAATTTCATGTCGTTAGGTTAAGTTTAACCCGTGCCCCTGGGTCCTTAAAGTTCGAAAGCACTATTTTATTCAAATAACCACGTTTTTTTTAAATATTTTATTTATATCTTGTTTCAACTCACTCATATATAAATATGTGTAGGACATTATTTATAGTAAATTAAATTTTCTATAATTCTTGTTCTATGTAGTTTTTTGATTAACATAATATTTTTATATATATTTAATTATGAAACATAAAAGTTTATAAATAATGTGACATTTAAACAATATTATTACAAAACGTAGGTATTATATATAATATACATTTAATTATTATTAAAAAAGAGCCTCATTGGTTTTATGGATGAATTAATTTGTTTAATATTTATATTTTATAGCATACAAAGAAAAATAATTAAAATGGGTTTAAAACCGTAGTTTTTAAACTGTTTGGGTATTTTCGGCGATAATCTTCGACAACTTGAAGCACGTATTGTTTTTGCTCTTCATTTTTTGTTAAGACCTTATTATACTCCTCCATGAGCTTTACCCCTCTTTCTGCCGTATCATTTGTAACACGAAATGTATTTACAATTTCAAGACCTTTTTGAAAGTCTACATTTTCATCCCACATTGATGGATGTTGCTCCAAGAATGATGTTGATATTCCAAATCGTGAAAAAAATGATGTAGATTCAACGTAAATAAAATCATATATTTCTTTCTTCATGATTTGAGTTACTTCATTTGGTGAAACAATGATTCGTTTATTAATTTCAGAAGTTAAATTATTTAGTTTTATAGAATCTACCATTTTAATTTTTGTTTCAATTGTTAAATTAGTATCAAAAAATGCCAATGCTACTGTTTCAGGTGCTAAATACCACAAGTGTCCACATAGTTTTTTTAATGTTGATTGAGAAATTTTTTTATGTATATTTTCATAATCGACGAGACTTTTCAAAAATTGTAAGTCTTGAAATGGAGCTAAAGAGGCAATAGGTGCACAAAACCATGCCTTAATATACAATCGAATAAGAAAAATACAAATTGAACGAATTGAATCTTCTTCATTTTTTTTTAATTTAAATTGCTTACGAAATACAAATATTTTTAGAGAATAAATGGCCTTAGACATCCAACGGGCGTGGTGCATTGCACCTGGATACTTAAAAGATATACCACGAGTAGGGGTACCACCAAGAAATATTACAGCTAATTCCAACAATTCTCTGTAGTCGTCTCTGTTGTGAGGTTTGCGTAATTGGTCCATGTAAAATAATAACATAACATTAGTTATATCATTTAATTTTTCACTGACAATTAAATCTTCTAATCCAGTATTATAATTATTAATTATTGATATTAACTTTTGGCCAAAATTGTTGAAAACGTTTAAAAATTTGAATATCTGGACCAGACGTAACCACAAAGTTTACTTCAAATGCCGATCTAAGTATAATTTCGTAAA
>JANEHU010000585.1:0-24090 GCA_027563435.1 Nasonovia ribisnigri
CAAAATATTTTCAAAATTGAATGGTGTATAGAAATAGCTTATATAAACATTCAGTGAAATTTTCATGCATCTACAGTTATTTGTTTTTGAATTGCAACAAAATAAGAAAATCGCTACATGAGAAATTGAGTGAATATCTAATCTTGTACAAATTTGAACTTAAAATGCTCATAAAAATTTATTATGACTTGCTTTTAAACTTTTTTTTTATTGATAAAATTAGGCAAACTTATGAGGAATCTTGTATTACATTTTCAAATCTTAGATTTAAAAAGAAAAATTTTATGAATTTCTAACTCAAAATAAATTGCAAATTTTCGTCATTTTTACGTATTTTGTTAAAATTTGAACTTTGATTACATATAAATAAAAATTGTGACTACGGATTTTTCATCTGCCTTTGAAACTATATATTAGAAGCCTACTATTAAATTTTCAAGGTTTTTTACCCAACAAATAAAATTATATTGACATTTATAGAAAAAAAAACTAAAAAAATTGGAAACTGAAAATGTCCGTTAACAGCTCAAAATAAGTCAGAATATTTTGAAATGATATGGTGTGTAGAAAATGATTATATAAACATTCGGTCAAAATTTCATGTCTCTACGGTCATTTCTTTTAGAGTTATACCAAAAACCAAAATCGATTTTGTCGAAAATTGGTTTTCCGTAAAAATTCCTGTTTTTCCCATAATTTTTCATTTGTTTTTCCAGGCGCTCATGAAAACTACTGGGAAATTTTGACTTTTGACCCCCCAAAGTACCAACTAGATTCACTTTCCTATCAGAAAAGGTACTATTGAAGAAAATCGAAGCATTTTTTCTGTCCTAAAACGTGATGACAGACACAAAAATAAAAAAAAAAATAAAAAAAAAAACACACATCATTGTAAAACCAATACATTCATCGCTTCGCTCAGAATCTAAAAAATAAAAAAAAATAAAAAAAAAACACACATCATTGTAAAACCAATACATTCATCGCTTCGCTCAGAATCTAAAATTATTCAATAACGTACCTATTAATATACATACATTAGTGAGCTAAATTCAATGTTGAATCATTTTTATGTCGATCAAATTATAAATTAAGTATTCATTATTGGTAGCCTAACATAGTAATATTTGCATTATTAATAATTATTAATAATAATTTAACTAATGATTGGCAACCAATAATTATTATTATAATAGCTCTAAAACCCATAGCAACCATTTATAATCAAAAATGTCGACGTAAATCTCAAAATCCAAATTTGAGCTCATCCCCGGGTTGGATCTAGAGGATTTAAAAATAGTTTACTTCACTCTCTCAGACCTGAGAATATATTCAGGCTTAATATCTACACGAAATGTCATGAAAATCGGTCAAGCCGATTTGATAAGATTGTGATTATTTAACTAATTTTGTGTGTAACTCGCTGCAGTAAGTGCAACTCAGTCACCCTTGTAGGCAATCCGACTACGTAGGATCGAGGATAACGCAGATGAGCGGCTATAATTAGTATAAATATTCGATTTGATGCATGCTTGTACCTGATCTGCCCAATAAACATTTGGCAACCAATAAAATAATAAATAATAATTTCTACTAATTATTTATCTTATAACCAATAGCAACAATTTATAACTTTATTTACCCCGACACACGTTGTCCTGCATGATAATTCAAGTTATTAGGATATTAAACAAAGTATGAAATGAAAGACAAATAATATAATAATTTAATAATTTAATTATTCTTTATTTTGAAATAACATCAATTTTTCTAAAAACAATTCGTTATAATCGATAATTTTTGTTTAATTTTATCTTAATGCGAGTTGATGAACAATATTTTTAGTCAATTTATTCCTGAGGAGTATAAATGAATAAACTTTATGGTTTTCCAACGCGAGAACGCGCCACATATAACTGGCCATCTAAAAAGACCGGATTTTTTAGATCCAACTCACAAATCGACATTGTTTGACCATGTGACTTATTAATAATCATAGCAAATGCCAAGCGAATTGGAAATTGACACCGTTTGGTAGGCAATGTGCGAAAATTGTATTTAAAGCAAGCTTGTACATGGTCTGCCCGAATAACCAATGGTAACCAATAGTAAATAAATACTACTTTATACTAATTATTTCTCTTATAACCAATAGCAGCAATTTATAAACAACAATTTCTATCGTAAATCTCAAAATCCCTGTTTGAGCACCTCCCCGGGTTGGGCCTACCTGGTTCAATTGTAAATCTAAACCATTCATGGACCCACTCAAGCACACACAAAAAATGTCATCAAAGTCGATGGAGCCGTTTAGGAGGAGTTCAGTGACATACACACGAACAGTAGAATTATATATGAATATTATAAAGATTAATATTATATTAGAATTTTAGTAACATTGGTTTTATTCATAATCATAAGTCAAAATACGATTATGGTGTTCATACCTCGTTGGTCATGTTTGTAAAATAGTACAGTTATTAAAAAAAAATGTATAATAATTATCCATTATTAATATAATTTTTGTAAGGGCACTAGTTATCTATATAAGACCATTTTTTATCTAAGCTTAACAATAGATAAATCGTAACATAATGATCTAGATTCTTTAAAAGATAATTAATTTAAAACAATTTTAACTTGATAATTCCCAACACTGATTGTAATTATACGTTGGCCATCCTTCAATAGTATGATCCGATAATTCAATTTTGGATAAAATAAGTGTTTTATATTATAATAATACACAATATTGAATATATTAATTTATACATAATGTTGGATATAATTTCTCAATTATTTATAAAGAATATAATATACTATATATGAAATGTAAAGTGTACCTAAAACTATTCCTAACCGATATATTCTAATTATTAAACTACTAAATTACTCTCCGTTACTCCATCACTCCAATACCCGTACAAGTTACCCTTTTTTTTTGGTAGGTTTTTCCTAATAATGTTAAAAAGTAGTAAGTAAAGGTTAACTGACCGGGATTTAATTTTTTTGACCCCCACACCCTTCATTACTGAGTATTAAGTAACAATTAGTTCCAGTTTGTTTCTAGATAGGTATCATAGTTTATTATTGAAGTATTTCAGCTCCAAAACATGTTTACAAATTACAGACATACAAAACAAAGCACATCATTATAAAACAAATACATTCATCACTCCGTTCAAAGTCTAAAATCCATTTGTAGAAAGTGTGATAACTATTTACTACCTATCTAACTATTAAAATAAATAATAATTATCGTCCTCACCTAAATTCCAATCAATATAATTCAATTGCGTCTTTTTTAAACTATATTTAGAGCACAGATGTATTTCAATTTATTTACGGAGCTCGATTATATAGGTTTAATATATTTTGTGTAGAGTTCTTTTTAAATTTATTTATATTTATATTATGTATGTTATGAGGTAAAATAACTAATTTTTTATCGTTTCGATATTTGAGAACTTGTGAACGCTCATTGACGCAGTAAGTACCTAATATTTTTATCATCCAAATAATTAATAGCAATAGGTAAATAAAATCACTAAGTATATAACATTGATGCCGATGGTAAAATATCTGGTTTCTCATTGGGGATTGTCGGACACTTGAACTGCACTTGACTAAACTGATATTTGTTGATAAATAGGTTCTATAATCTATGTAACAATCAGAACGAGTCTAATTCGAATATTGCATTTTTAAACCTAGTGTGATTCAAAATGTCAAACATTACCTAATTGTTTCAAACCCAAATGTAATTATTCAGATGTTTCTTAATTTTATTTTTTCAAACTCGAATAAAATTATTCAAACATATATTATAAGGGTTATAGCCCTTTTTCTGAAACGAGTGCATTTTGACCTTACCCTTCTCATTAATATCATGATACATGCAACCAGTAGATAGATCGCTGTACGCCTCAACGACTATAGGTTATACATGTCGACATGATAAACCATAAAATTTTTCGGAAAAATCGACGTTCATCATGTATAATATTAAACACAGATACCTGAAATGTATTAATAGTTACAGATGCAAAAAATAAAGTAAAATTTGAAATCGAAATTGTTTAATGTTGTATTTCTTGGAACAAAAAGTTTAAAATGTTACATATTATGACTAAATGTAAATTAATTGTATATCGTTAATGGCATTTCTTAAATATGTTATATTAAGTTTTATAAATATGACTGAAAACGTTTATATATAACACTAGAATAAATTGATTGAATTATTAAATCAAAATACAATATTATATTGATATATTGAAGTCTATAATACACTAATAATATAATATAGACTAGTGTGTACAACTGTAAACGGGTAATGACCGTCGACGAAAGGGGACAAAGGTGAACAACAATATAATATTACGACCATTTTATTATTATGATGATCAAAGAACAATGAATAAGTACATACTAATTATATAATATTCTCGAAACGCTAAAATACATTTAAAGTTATATCAAACGAATTTGGCTAAGTGGTAAGAATGGTTAAATATTTTTTAGGTAGGTAGGTACTATAAGAAGGTAATATAACGAATAATATAACGAAACTTTTACGTAGATACACATTGAATTGTATATTATTATATCTGGGTAATATAATAAATAATAATAAATGTTTTTTTATTTTTAAGCACAATAATTATATAATGGTAAAATTTCTTAAGACGTACCTATACAAATACGCGACTCATAAACAACAGTATTACGCGATTACGGACAATTGGAAACGGAACGGATTATAATATATTATTTTTATAATATTATGCTACCTATGCGTAACATAATGTCATATTTATACCAATTACGATAATATATTTTAGAACGATAAGTAACACAAAACTTCTCGGAGTCAAATTAACCAATATTTTGCGCTAATGATTATATAGTAAAATGTATATTTTGCTTTTTTTCCCGATCAGTTTTTTATCGCGATATCAGTGATAATTATTGCGTCAACGTAGAATAAAAACACGGTAATATCATAAAGTTACTAATATTATTTATTTGTCGTCTTATTAAATTATAGTACGATGATAATTATAGTTTTGTACTCGAGGACGTAATTATTCGGATGGTGAGGTGCGGGGCGCTAAGATTCCCATTGTTTAATAGAAAAAAAATCATTATCCAATATTTTAAGTTAAACAGATATAAGTAGAAATTTGTATGGAAAATTCAAAGCTTAAAGGCACTATCATCCAAAACCTAACCTGGAGTTGGGTCAAAACGGATCAAAACGGTTGACTACGGACAGTTCATTATCTGTCGATCGTCTACAAAAGTATTCACAATAATAAGCGCTTAGGTACGAAGTATTATTATTATTTCACGCAATGGAGAATATATGACGTATTTTGCGTTATGAAATTAAGTGAATTAATATACGAACCTGTAATATTATAATATGTTTGTATGTACGTGTTTAACGTGTATAACAGTCACGAAAATTCAATTAAAACGAGTCATCCGACGATTATCGTACTATTATTAAAATACCGTCATTGTTTTAAAATTATTATTTAAATATTGTAAGTAGGTATTTTAGCTTGGAACTAAAAATAGATTGTAACCTAAAATATTATATTGTTTGACTTTTTTGATCTTATAAATATAATATTTTAAATTTTAATAACTATTATAGAAAAAAAAACTTTTGTCGTGAAGCAATTAATAGTAAATAAATTATTATTTTATGGAGTATCTAACGCGTTTACTTCAAGCGATAATGAAAATTATTGTAATTAGCCTTAAATACAATAATAATAATAATTATACTATTGGGCATGACTAAATATTTATTTAGTCATGTTATTAGGTAAACTTACACGCTAAATTACAGTTATCGGCTAAACGCGAATAGTGTTCTTATACATAGGTAGTATAACCAAGTTAAAACCTTAAAACATTACATTTTTATATTTTATTATTTACACTTAAAAAGTTACCTATATTAAATATATAACAAAAAATTACATCTATCATAAAATATTACATAACATATTATTATATATTTTCGTTCAAGTTATTATTCAAGTACCTTATTCGTATGTGCTTTTCGAGTAACTAGTGCAGTGTGAAAATATTATTAGTTTTTATTTTAGTGCGAATTATTATATTTATTTAGGTAATGTACTTATTGTAATAATTTTTTTTCGTCTTGCGTGGGTAACATTTACGTCTTTTTTGTGTTTATAACGAGTGCCATTTAAATTCGTCCGTATCGTTTAATTATTATCATTTTATTATCGACTTATTATTGTCAGAATTAAGGCATATCATTGTGTTCAGAGTTTTGAGAGCAATATAATTTGTGTCACCGAACACTGTTTGAACTGAAAAGCATAACAAAATAAAATACTATACCTAACCAATCAACGAATAATAATAATTAATAAAACACAAAATTAATCAAATTTACTAGTCTAATAAACTGAAAAAAAATTTAATTTATAATAACGAATAAAAACAAATTCCTTAACACCTAACTTAATCCTAATTTATTGTCGTGTCAGCCTTGAGGTAACTACCGAAATAGTTATCTCATGTCTTAATCGTAAATTATTAATATTAATTCTTAACCATTTTATATAAATATAATATAATTAATACATTATAAAATAATTACAAATATCCATTTAATAAACAACAAATGTTATATCAATATAATATAATAATAATTATTAATACGTATATATCATATATCTATAAATAAGCATAATATTGGTAAGTTTTTAAATTTAAAAGTATTTATAAAATAGTTAAAACAATAGGGGTGAATGGATACTGATTTAAGAACGGTAAATTTATGTTAAACGAATAGTACAAATTGGTTAAATCGAATGACCTTAGCTGTTTTTAAATGTTTTAAATATTAGGAGGTACATTAACTTTTTATTCCGGAACTGTATTTATAGCTTTTCATAAACGATTGTGCATACAATACAATACGAATGAAGATTATTTTTTTGAAGGACAAAATTGACAAAATTTTTTTAACGTTAGGTGTTTGAAAGTTAATGACCGTAAACATTTGAAACGATCGGCCGTTCTTTATACATATTACTAAAATATAATATTACACCGTGGCCATGAACGCAAAAAGTAGTTACCGTACACTAACTGTTCTTGGACATTTTTGGCTTTACTTTGAACATCGAGTAAACTATTATCATTTGTTTTGAATTTTTATGAAAATTACCTATTTGTAAAGTATTCAAAGTAGAGTTCATATGACTATGAACAATAATAATGAGTACTTACATTATGGTGTTAGATCGTTTTCCCAATAGTTTTCACCGTTAGAAAATGTGAAATCTGAAGAATTATTGGTATGATATACTTGTGTGCGCGTGGCGGACTTAAACAGTGGTTTTTTGTTCTGTTTTAATATAACTGAACACTCGTCTACGGAAATTTTAATACATATTATTAGTTACTTTGTCTACAAAATAAAACAATAATCAATATTCGACAAAGAAATCAACAGAACCGTATTTCATATTTATGCGTTTTAATTGACATTATTCAAAAAACTTCTTAAAATTATTTTATCATTTACGCGATTTCAAATTAAATTAATAGAACAAACTGGAAAGAATAATATTATGCGTAAATAAAAACGTTTAATACACCTAGGAAAAAATCAACTTGTTGCGACGTTTGACTTCATCCCGACACGGCGGGTCGTCAAGTCGTTTGGGGAGCAGCAATACAATATCATAACATTTTTACTATTATCCGTCGTACACAAAGGTACTATTATAATATTATCGTCGTATTTTTAGTCCAATATTTTGGTTGTATTGGAACAGCGCAAATATATAGCTCGGCCGGCCCAGTTACAGGAGTAGCTTAAGTGCATGATAATAAAATAATATTATGTTATATTGTATCACAGTAGGACGAATTTCGAAAAGGCATTCATCGCATAAGAAATATGCAATTGTCATAATAATATTACTACATATTAAAGTGTCTATATTATAATATTATATTCTTTATCATACCTATATAATTTTTATTTTATATTTAAATCGTCTAATAATTAACTCTCTAAAAAAACACATTATAACACTTACTCTAAACCACGACGACCATAATATGGATAAGCGTCGGACGAGGGACGTTATATTATTATTATTATATCATCTCAGCCACGTCATCTATGTACAACCGTTTTACTTAGTATTATGCATACATGATACATGTACCAGGTACCTATATATTTATTAAGAATCACACGACGAATGTTTGTTAAGAATCGTGTCAAACTCGATGATAACGGCGTGAGAGTGGACAAAAAAAACTCAGATCAAAAACCGCAGATTCGACGGTCCATATATAGGTACGTATAACTATTAACTACTTATTTTCAACGCATATTATGTAAATGTGAAGAGATCATTATAGGTATATAATATGACTACAACCTAATCACATTTCAACGCGCGTTCGATTCTGACCGAGAATAAGCATTATCTTAATACAATATATTTTGCGTTAGACGAAAAAAAACGTACATTACAATAATCGTTCGGAAAAGTCTAACCTAACCTAAGCCGCTTTAACCTAATTCCTATATAGTACCTACCTATAATATTATTATTATATAAAACGCGACCGAGTGCATTTGAGCCGACGAAGCTTATTAAAACATTAACACATAATATTATAATTATTTAACATCCATTAAGGAATAGAATCTATTGTTACATTGTATAAAAAGAAATTGACAGTATACATTAATATGCAATCATTGCGTAAATCGTAATTTATGGCACTTACGTATAATTAGATATTGCCCTTATACTGTAGTGTGGTACCTGCATCGATTTGTAATTCATAATTTTAAGTCGTTACAAAACAACATTTTTGGAAAATATTATCGTTGTTAATTTTTAGGTTTTTTTACTCTATTGAATGGCTTCATTTTGCGGAGTACCCCTGTGACACTCCACTTTATATACCTAAACGTTAAATACCTACTAATAAACTGCTCGTCCAAAATTTGATTTTTATTTATCAAAATACTCCAAACAATATTCTGTTTTGAAATAAGGAATTAAAATGACGCGTTAATATATTTTGTTAAAAATAGTAAAAAGTATAATTTTTTTAAGAACATTTTGTGTTTTTAACGAATTAAAATTATTTATAAAAATATTTTAAATAACGTTAATAGTAAAAAAAAAAATTATGAGTATCTTATGTTAAATGTATAACTCGGTATGCCATTAAAAAAATCGTATAAAACATTTAAAGTGCCTTTACACTCCGTCATGTCATCGATGATATGTCGTGTTAAAATCCCAGTGTTTTAATTGGTTGAACGCTGTGCTTATCTTCTAGATATCATACCATGTAACCGGTTTGGTGTTACCGTTAAGTTTTAATGAAAAATATTCAACTGTGTCAATGTGAAGTTACATTGGTCAAATGGTTATAAACTTAACACAACTGGTAACGTTTTCAAAACATGAAAGCCGAAAGGTTACATTCGCTAACCAGGACACGAATATTTCTTCCTAGCTCACTTCATGATCAAATAAAACAGACTATAGACGACGACATGATAGTATGTAAAAGCATATTTTTACCAAAAAAACGTTAATTGGCATAGGGTCGACAACTTTATGGACGTAATACTATTATATTTTATTGTTTGTGTAACGCCAGAATCCCACTGATGTGAACAATTGCTTTGATTTAATTTCAAAAGATTTAGATAGGTCCTGTAATATTATTGTTGCCCCTCCAACACACAACTTTCTTGATGAAGAAACACATAAAATAACTTTACTACCAACAAAGTACTTTGCACATACCAAATATAGAAATAATAAAATTAGGTTTATACACCTTTTATTTTATTCAAGTTTTTTTGGTATTAATATTTTTCAGTTTAAAAACACTGGAAAACCAAGTACCGGGTAATACGTAAGTACCATAAGTTCAGATACGATTTGTAATAAGTACCTACCTACATAGTAAGGTTAAGTAATAAATATCTATAAAATCTATTATAATATTACATATTATTATAACGTCGTGGGTCGAGCACATTCGAGTCGACAAAGCTTATAAACATTATAATAATTAATAATAATATAATATAATATTTTACATCCGTTACAAGACGGTATATTCGGTATTATATAAAAACAAATTGACAGTATATTATAATATTAAGATAATAATTATTAATATGGAAACATCGATAAATGCAAATTTATTATGCTACATTGTATCGATAAACGCGAAATTCGTGTTCTAGGTTCTATTATATTATAATAATATTATTATTCAATATATAGATGCGACGACGAGTGTGTACGACAATACTATTATTATAATTATTACTATATAAATTATTAACGAAATCGTAGAATTGAGAGAAAATCTATTTTAATAATATTATCTACCTAAAAGTTATTATTTTAATACCTATGAAACAACTACACGAGAGAAAACACACAATCGAAACTACGCGATTAACGGTATTATTGCTCGCGAAGTACCTACTGGCCCTTGTAATGTAATATTAATAGTTAATATTATTATATTATAATATAATCCATGTAGTAATAATCGGCGCAACTACAATGCGATCCGAACTTGAATTATCCGTTACATCAATAATTTATTATTAATATAACATTATAATATAATATCAGATTATCACTCAGACGTAGTGAACGGATTGGTGGTGGCGGCGGTGGGCTTGGCCAGGAACGGATTTGTCGGGTTGTCGGTCGGAGGCGCTGGTTCGGTATCGCCGATGGTGCAGTTGGTGTTGAGCCCAGCGTTCACGAACCCTTTGCCCGACGACTGTTCGACCGAACCGTACGACGAGAGCTTACTCTTCTTTTCAACGCTCACCTATTGTGCATTTTTCGTATTAGTATATTAAATATTTTTTTCACTTAAAACAGACACGTTTGAGACACTTAATCGTCAGAATACCACTAAAATTATTTCAGCTATTGTTTACCATGGGTGATCCTTAAATTAAGAATAAACGTGTACGTTTATAATAATTTAGGGGCGTCCTTTGAAGGGGTCGTGGGGGGTGTCTAACCCCCCCCCCCACTCATGATTTTTAATATTTAGTCGGCAAATTTGACACTTGGTCAAAGTAGTCGGCATTTCGGCATCGTCAGTATATTTACAGTATTTTTATTATTTTCAAAATATATTTGTAATTTGTATGTATATTTTATGTTTGTATAAAACTATAAAACGACGACAACGTCGACATTTCGAATACACCGAATTCTAAAAATAGACGAATTAATCTACTATCAGTGTGGCAGTGTATTTCTCAATTGTACAACATGTAGGTAACCTCTGTAGTGATAACATCGTGTTCTGTAGCTACTAGACGCATGAACTGTTATCTGTTTTCTATAATTTTGCTATTTTAATAATCATGAATATTGAAAATAAAGATGAAAAATATTCCATTATTTTTTAAATTTAAAATTTGTTAAATTTTGTCAAATATTGAACTTTAAATGCTTATGAAAAAAAATTGTGCCTATGTATTTTTAATATTTTTCAACTATTATTGTTACAATATATTAGGTGCCTTGTTTTAAATTTTTAAGTATTTTGACCCAACGAATAAAATTTAATTGACATTCGTAGCAAAAAAAACTAAAAAAATTGAAATTCTAAATTATCCGTAAATAGCTCAAAACGAAACAATATATTTTGAAAATTGTTCCGTGTATAGAAAATGCTAATATAAATAACTAGTGAAAAATTCATGAATATACGGTCATTTGTTTTAGAGTTACACCAATTAACAATTAGTACAACTATTATATTAATATTTATGTAAGTAGGTACCCTAATGGTTAGGTTATGTTCTCAATTATTAGATTCAAAATATTTAGAGATCACAGGAAAAAAGTTGTTTTATAAAATTAATTTGAACCATCTTCCATCAAAGGTATTTTAAAATTAATCAGTAGGTATGAAATTCTTTGCTATAAAATGATTACAAATTATTTTATGAGATATGAATAACATATTGATTAATATTGTGTTTTAGCCACCAAAATCACTTGATATGGCATTCCTTGGTGTTGCCAATAAATCACCAACAACATCTACTACTATTCTACTAGTAGAAGTAATATATAATTGAATATTATATCAATAGATGATTTAAAATTATTTTGTCATTAGTCTTATTATTTATATAAATATATGTTTTTGTACAAATAATACTATTAGATATCATTTATATTAATAAAAATATTATGTTTGAAACTGATATAGGTACTTATTACCTTTTCTTATTTAAAATTATAATAAATATTTTTTTTTTTAATTTGGGTAAATGGATAGTGGATGCTGTAAAATAATGATAAATTGTTACCTAATATTCTTATCTTCACACGAGCAACTAAAAAAATAAAGCTATTTTTTTCTTTTATTGGTCTTAACCAGGGTCTCCAAACTCCGGCCCGCGGGCCGGATACGGCCCGCGAACAAGTTTTAAACGGCCCGCAGCACCCATAAGACGGTAATATAGAAATATAGATATAAATATAAAATATAGATATCTATATATGTGTAATTTAAAAAGTCGTTATCGCGGGCACGTATCATAATTTATGACGACAGACATTGCAATTTCCTTTTATATTTTTAGTTTTAACGTCGATAACGGAGAGATTAGTCACATAGACGAGCGGTACGACGAAATCATTTCATAACGTTTGTAGTGTTTGTACAGTTACATGTCTAAGTTTGCAGTGCCTTTATTATAAATATTATTCTTTACCTATTAATTCACCAATTCGACATGTCAGGAAGAGGATTGAAAAGGAAAATAGATTCAGAATGTCGTGTTTTCAATGAAAAGTGGTCGTTGGATTATTTCGTAATTTATTCAGGTGACAAAATAATTTGTTTAATATGCAAAGAAAGTATTTCTGTACTTAAGGAGTACAATATTCGAAGGCATTATGAAACGAAACATAAGGCAACTTTTTCAAAATTTACTGAGAAATTACGGTTAGATAAATTGCAGTCACTTCAAAATAATTTTTCATCACAACAATTATTATTTAAAAAACAAAAAAATATTAATGAAGCTGCTACAAAGGCTAGTTTTCGTATTTCACATCTATTGGCAAAAAGAGGAAAAGCGTTTTCTGATGGTAGTTTAATAAAAGAATGTATAATTCAAGCAGTTGAAGAAATTTGTCCAGAAAGAATTGATACTTTTAAAAATATTAGCCTTTCTGCTAACACAGTTACCCGTAGAATTGACGATATTAGTAATAATTTAAATTCTCAGGTTAGTAATAAGACTCAAGAATTCATTTCGTTTAGTATAGCACTTGACGAATCAACAGATGTATCTGATACGTCACAGTTACTTTTATTTATTCGAGGTGTTAATAAAGATTTAGAAATTTCAAATGAACTACTTTCTGTACATAGCATGCATGATACTACGACAGGTATCGACATATTTAAAGTTATCGAAAAATCATTTTTAGAATATAATTTGAAGTGGGAAAATTTGAAATGTATCACTACTGATGGCGGAAGAAATATGTGTGGCACAAAAAAAGGTTTGATTGGACAGATATTTACGAATTGTGAAAAAAAAGGTTTTAAACCAATGACTTTGCATTGTATTATACATCAGCAGGCATTATGCGGAAAAACTTTAGACTTGTCTTGTGTTATGGATCCAATAATATCAACAGTAAATTTTATTCGCTCGAGCGCACTTAGGCATCGTCAGTTTCAAGATTTTCTGAAAGAAATAGAAACAGAGTACCCAGATATACCGTATTTTACAGCAGTTCGATGGCTTAGTCGCGGAAAAGTTCTATCGCGATTTTTTGAACTAAGAAATGAAATTGAAATATTTCTAATTGATAAGAATCGACCATTGCCTTTACTTACAGATAGTGAATGGGTTTGGAAATTAGCTTTTTTAGTGGATATCACAAAATATATGAACGACTTCAACCTAAAATTACAAGGTAAAGATGTTCTAATTTGCGATGTTTACACATTAGTAAAAGCATTTAGGCAAAAACTTATTTTATTTGAAACGCAAATTTCAAAAAAAGGGCGGGTAAGTGTATGTCGCTCTGCTGTACAGTAGGTTACAAGTGAGTCACTGTAATGGATTGTGTTAGATTTTAATCCAATGATATAATATCATTGAATAAGAAAAACGATTCTGAGGGAAGACGGTCAGTCAGTCTATAATATCTTACTAAGTCTAAATGTATTTGATGATATTATTGTGAATAAACTAATTAATTTTAGTATTATAGGCATTACTATTTACTATAGTTGGTTAAATTCATTTTTCTCAAAAAAATTATATTTTAAAATGCCATTGCGTGTATATAAAATATAAGAATATATTCTAAAAGTTTCATATACCAACAAATAATATTTTTAAATTATATCAAAATAACTAAAATCATTATTCTTGGTTTAAATATGAAATTTTGTCTAAATTTGAAATTAAAAAATGTCTGTAAAAAATAAATGTGTTGATATATTTTTTAGATTTTTTGGTTACAGTATGATTTATTTATGAGAATTTTTGTTTTAAATTTTCAACACTTAGTTATAAAAACTGAACATTTTATAATTTTTTAATTACAATTATTTATAATTTTCGAGATTTCGATAAATTTTGTCAAAATTTGAACTTTAAATGCGTTTAAAAAAAAATTGTGCCTATGTATTTTCAATATTTTTCAACTACTATTCTATCAATATATCAGGAACCTTGTATTAAATTTTCAGACTTTTTGGCCCACCAAATAAAATTTTATTGACAATTATAAAAAAAAAAACTAAAAAAATTGAAAACTAAAAATGTCTGTAAACAGCTCAAAACAAATCAACATATTTTCAAAATTGAATGGTGTATAGAAAATGAGAATATAAACATTTAGTGAAATTTTCATGCATCTACAATTATTCGTTTTTGAATTACAACCAAATAAGAAAAACGCTACATGAGAAATCGAGTGAATATCCTATGTTGTAAAATTATGAACTTAAAACACTCATAAAAATTATTTTTAATTGCTTTTAGATATTTTATTTTTGATAAAAGTAGAAAAACTTACGTTAAATCTTGTGTTAAAATTTAAAACCTTAGATTTAAAAAGAAAAATTTTTATGAATTTCTAACTCCAAATAATTTGCAAATTTTCGTCATTTTTACGTAATTTGTCAAAATTTCAACTTTAAATGCTTAAAAAAAAAAATTGTGACTACAGATTTTTAATATTTTTCATGTACCTTTGAAACAATATATTAGGAGCATTCTATTAAATTTTCAAGAATTTTTAACGAATAAATAAAATGTTATTGATTTTTTAAAAAAAAAAAACCAAAAAGATTGGAAATTTAAAATGTCTGTAAACAGCTCAAAATAAGTCAAAATATTTTGAAAACGGTATGGTATATAGAAACCGCTTATATAAACATTCAGTAAAAATTTCATGTATTTACCGTCATTTTTTTTAGACTTACACCAAAAACCAAAATCGATTTTATCGAAAATCAATGTTGCGTAAAAATTCCCGTTTTTTCCTTAATTTTCCATTTGTTTTTCACGGTACTTTTGAAAACTACTGGAAAATGTTTACTTTTGACCCCCCAAAGTACCAACTAGATTCACTTTCCTATCAGAAAAGGTACTATTGAAGAAAATCTAAGCACTTTTACTGTCCCAAAACGTGATGACAGACACAAAAAAAAATAAAAAAAATAAAAAAAAAAAAAAAACTAAAAAAATAAAAAAAAAAACACACATCATTGTAAAACCAATACATTCATCGCTCCGCTCAGAATCTAAAAATTGTTTTATTCATTTTTCTACTTGTGATAAATATAACAAAGAATCAAAAACACAATTTCCAGTCGACTTCGCTCAAAAAATAATTTCTGAACTTAAAATCCAATTTAAACAACGTTTTTCTGACCTTGACGTAAAATCGGAAGAAATAAATATTTTTCAAAACCCGTTTAGTTGTGATATTGAGAAGTTACCTCCTACCCTTCAAATGGAAATGATTGATTTACAAAGTAATGATGCACTGAAAATCAAACATCGTGAAGAGACTTTAGCTGATTTTTATAAATTTCTCCCAGATATACAGTATCCAAATTTAAAAAAATTTGCAATTGAATATATATCTGTATTTGCTACGACTTATTTGTGCGAACAAACTTTTTCTAAAATGAAATACATCAAATCGAAATATAGATCGGCCATGACTGACAAACACTTGGAGTCAATTTTGAAAATTGGAACTAGCAACATACAACCTCAATTCGATCGAATATTAGCAGAAAAACATCAATTTCATACTTCTCATTAAAAAAAAGTTATTAAAATTACAATGTATATATTATTATTATCATTTAAATTTATACCAATTCTACAATGTAGAGTCTACATTGTAGACAATATTTTATAAAAAGATTTAAAGTTAACTTATATTTGTATACCTATATTTTCATAAAATTAAAAATTATATGTGTTAATAAACTTTTGGCCCGCAAAGAGCATTTGATATTTTTTGTGGCCCTTCAATAAAAAAGTTTGGAGACCCTGGTCTTAACCATTGGCAACTATGGTCATTTCGTGGGGGGAATTACGGTTGGTTATGGAACACTTGTATGTGGGGAGAGGAATCGTCTATAAAAAATTGGGTGGTCAATGGTCACCGATCCGAACGATTCTTGACCGCAGCACACATTAGTGACTGCGGCCAACCATCGCGCCACATCAGGCTACTTAATAAAGTGTTATATAACATGTTTATATATAATATATATTGTAAATTATAATGCAATACAATATAAAATGTTTTCGAGTGAAGCGAACAAAACAATTTTTGGGTTGGCAAATTAACAGGTCCAACCCCCCCCCCCCCCCTGGATTGTTGTTCGGGACGGCCCTTGATCCATTATTAGTAACGTAAGTCACTCGTTCTTCAGAAAAACTATTGACGTTTTTGAAAATATTTTTACAAAATATGCATGTAATTCTAAACAACATTTATTAAAAACAAAGATGGGCGTGAACCAGTGGCACCAAACCTTTAACCCAAGAGAGTACCCTTTTTTTAGAGGGGTGGTTGTCCGTAGTTACCCAACTGTGGGTGTGTGGATAATGAATTTTCGGGGTAAGGTGTTCTAGTGATATGTGCTTGAATGATATTGCTCAGGTCAAACCTACCTCGTCCATTTGTTGGTCTTCTTCGACCTTGGGCTCGGCCCATGGTTGCAATTCTCCCGAGGCGAATATTCCATAGAACACCACCCCGATATAGTGAATGACGGCGGCTAATATGAATACCTCGCTCCAGCTCTGCCTCGTCTACAACAATTTCAAAACAAATCTCGGTGAGAATGTTTTACTGTATTAATACGTCATATTACATCTAATGAAAAAAGGTTTATCGGGGTAACTACGCCAACAGGACAATCAAGGTCCAGGACTTAAAAAACCATATAAAAAATGGCACCTAACCAAAATAATTTTGCTATGTTTTGCTTCGTCCGGTTTGGATATTAGTTTCGCAAATAATCAAAGTCACGAACTCTGACCATGGTATAATATTATACGTGCCTTGTGCCTGATGATGATGTTGATCGCGACCGGACACAAAAGCCCGGCTATCGTACCAATTCCGTTCGATATGCCCATCAGTATACTAGCGTATCTCGGTGCAATGTCCAAATGGTTAACGTTGAACCCTGTAAGTTAAAATAATAACACATATTTAAACACTTTTCAGTTGACTACCGCATTGGGGCCCTGTATTGACCACGGTCATGTCAAACTCAAATTATTGTCTGGGTCAAAAAACTGAATAAAATTATAATATGTAGAACGCAAACAAACAAAATTCCATTTTTCACAAAGCTGACTTTTCATTATGTATTATTACTCCTTAAACAACAAAAACTTATGAAAAGTTAAAATATAAATTATTAACAATAAGTAAATTATTATTTTGATTTAATAAACGAGTACTGAAATTCACTTAGGACCTATGGAATTTGTTAATGAATCGAAAATTAAAAATTAAAAAATAATTTAAGCTCAAGTCCCATAGATCACGTTTTATATAGCTATCACATCATACTTTTATATCGTTTTGATTGGCTTGAAATAAGAGGTGACCGTAGTATAAACTAGGGATTGGAAAAGAACCAGTTCTAGAACCAAAAAACACTTATAATATTGTGAACCAGAACCAATACCAAAAAATATGAATTTTGCTTAATTTTGCATTCATGTTCTTATAACAGGAGGTGTGTATATAAATTGGTATAAACGGGTTATACACTTATACCTATCAGCCCGCTTACCGGAAATGGCGAACCCGCTGAACGCCACGCCGCAGGTCAGGGCGATCGTGGCCATGAGCGGCGTACGGGCGTTGGCCAACACGAGGAAAAACGTTGCTTCCATGCCAAAACCACCGCAGTTGAAAATCTTCCTGACGCTAGTCGTGGACAGGATACCGTTTTTCCGTATGTGATCGGCCAGCAGACCTCCAAGAGGCACCACTATGGTCATCAGCAGATGAGGCAAAGCGCCGATGTAACCGGTCTACAAAAGTGAAAACACAAACATAGGTAATTTATCTAAAGGTTTGTGCAAAACAAATCGTTTATTTAGGCCATAGGCGTGCGCAGACCTGAATTTTGGGGTGTGCCTACAATGTACTTGGGCCCTTTCTTAACAATACATGTACATATTAATCAGTGGTATATAATAATTAACAATTAGTATCAAGTTATATATTCCCTCGGATCTAATATCTATTTCTAAGTCAATTGCAATGCTTATTTGTTATTTATACTGTTGTAGTCAATGACATCTATAGCTGTCATAATCATAAGTAATTTCAACCAAATTAAAAATATTTTACGTTTAGTAATTTTTTTTTACCTCGAAACATAACTTATTTTTTACCACATATATTAGAAAAAAATTATGTTTTATTCCAGTAACATGAGTTAAAATACAGACCACCAATGCTCTGAGACTAATAACAAAATTTCGGGGGGTGCCCAGGCACACCAGGCACCCCCCGTGCGCACGCCTATGATTTAGGCTTAAAAATAAAAAAATAAATATAATTAAATTATATTTTCCCTACGTGATAAAAAATGATTTAAACATTTTAGCAATTAATATATTGTATATACAATTTTTTTCGGAAATTTTCCGCCTACATCAGTATAAAATCAGTAATTTTATTTTAGTAATTACTAATAAGGAAGGTACCTATAATAATATTATTAATATTGGTTTTGAAAATAATATTATGTTCTCTGACGCTGGTTAGTACCTATATTGCCTATACATTGCGCCGTTCAATACGTATTGTATCAAATAAAATATAATACCATCAAAAACGTAATACCGCAAAAATCAAAAGTACATAGCTACACGAAAATATCTGTAAATATAAAATGTATTAAAGAAAAAAAGTAATTTGCTAGTGCATAAGCCGTGAACATTTTAAATAGACCGTCTAAAATGCTGCTGATATGCGTGTTTTTATCATTTAATTTTGTAATTAACATTGTTCATGAAAGTTGTAACTGTTTCAAAATGTATTTTGATAATCAAAAATGGAATTTTTGAAGTTACAAATATAAGAAAACCTATATCACAAAGGCTGCGTATCCGTATGGAAGTGCCACAGAGTTAATATAAACATGTTATTTGATGCGACGGAATCATCCTGTATATAATATGAAATAATAATGTGCATAACTCACTGCAGACACTTCGAAGTTGAACGAGTGCAGGTACGATGCCTGGAACAGCACGAGAAGATAAAAGTTCCACGACCTGCAAAAGTTGGCGACTATGATGGCGTATACGGGCATGGAGGTGAAAAATTCTTTCCAAGGCGTGTTGAGGATTGTCGGCGCGGCTGACTGTTTGGCGGCGCCCAACGACGATTCGATGTAGTTCAATTCCCTGGCCGATATAGTTGGATGGAGGCTCGGCTTCTCGAAGCACAGCCACAGCCAAAATACGTACCATATCAGGCCCAATACTCCTAAAGTGCAGAATAATAGGATACATCAATGACCACACACATAGTATAATATTATATGTGGTAACTTACTCTAAGTCTCTAAAACATTTTATCACACAAATCTATTGTTTTAAGTGAGCCTTTAGAGATTTAAAACCAATTTTAGTTTTTTTAACACTATACTAGAATGTTTAATCATTATTATTTAGAAATAACCGTAGTTTAAATATTTAATTGTATTACTTAATCTTTTTAGTTTTAGTTAATTTTTCAAGTAGGCGTACCTTATGCTGGTTAAACCACTATGGAAATGATATTAATAATAAAACATGGTTACTTCATAGGGGGTTGGCTCAACTAATATCAGTTAATACCTACGTGGCGTTCATAATGTTTAAGTCTTAATTTATTATCATAGAGTTGGGCTTCTTTGGTTCTAAAATAAACTGTTTAATTGCCAATACAAAAAAATATGAGCTCTGCTTTCTGATATCTAGTAAATTATTTGAAAGACGTGTGTTATAAAATTGAGTCTTCTAATATGAAGTCTCGTAATAACCATTTGTTATAAAAGTGTCTTTTTATAAGAAATATTTACTGTAAAGTTACGTGTTATAAAAATATTTCTTACTTACTATAACTTCACAACCACAAAATAATTACATAATAAGGGCCTATACTCTATATAGATTATACAAAAATATTATGTTGATTTAAAAAAATGCACTTTTATAATAAATAGATAGTATAAACAGTGATAAGTTAAAAATAAAACCAAATGGACTTTATTTCTTAGATATTAAAAATTAAAAATATATTTTTACCCTTACATTTATACTTGATGGGAAAGGTGTTATTGGTACGTATATTTTTTCCTTAAATATGTAACTCAAGGTAATACAACATTTAATAAATATAAATGTAGCATGCTACTAGATAATATTCCTCAGCAACGAAAATTAAGGAATCATAGATATGTGCAGTGGAAAAATATCTAGTAACGTGGTAAAATTTTGTTAGGAATTTAACATTTTTATAGATGGAATTGTAGATTGATTTTCAATATAATATATAATTCAAGACTTCAAAACGTTATATATAACGTTTTTTTTTTTTATTTATTTGAAGAAATCTACAATCTATACATGCTTTTTGTACAATAAGTAGGTTTGATATATGAAAGGTAAAATATGATATGAGTAGTTAGATTAGGGAAGATACCCAGTGGTAACACCCCGTGGTATATAACGTTATAATTTATAACATTATAACGGAAAAAGAAATAAAAATAAATAAACTAAATCAATAAACGAAAAATGAAAAAAATCGAATAACATTAAACATAATATATCATTAATTATTATTCATTAATAATGGTTAAAAATAAACAATAACCGTATTTTTAACGTAACAAAATTTTAAAAAGCGTTATTTGAAAAAATGTTTGTGCTTTTATTTTTTAGATTCTGAGCGGAGCGATGAATGTATTGATTTTATAATGATGTGTGTTTTTTTATTTTTTTTTTGTGTCTGTCATCACAGACTTTTAGGACAGTAAAAATGCTTCAATTTTCTTCAATGGTACCTTTTCTGATAGAAAAGTGAATCTAGTTGGTACTTTGGGGAGTCAAAAATTAAAATTTCACAGTAGTTTTCAAAAGCGCCGTGAAAAACAAATGAAAAATTAAGGAAAAAACGGGAATTTTTACGGAAAACCAATTTTCGACAAAATCGATTTTGGTTTTTGGTATAACTCTAAAAGAAATGACCGTAGATACATGAAATTTTGACCGAATGTTTATATAAGCATTTTCTACACACCATAGAATTTACAAAATATTCTGACTTATTATGAGCTATTAACAGACATTTTCAGTTTCCAATTTTTTTAGTTTTTTTTTCTATAAATGTCAATACAATTTTATCTGTTGGGTAAGAAATCTTGAAAATTTAATAGTAGGCTTCTAATATATAGTTTTATAGGTAATCAAAGTTCAAATTTTGACAAAATACGTAAAAATGACGAAAATGTGCAATTTATTTTGAGTTAGAAATTCATAAAAATTTTCTTTTTAAATCTAAGGTTTGAAAATGTGATACAAGAATCTTATAAGTTTGCCTAATTTTATCAATGAAAAAATGTTTATAAGCAAGTCAACATAAATTTTTATGAGCATTTTAAGTTCAAATTTTTATAAGATTAGATATTCACTCGATTTCTCATGTAGCGATTTTCTTATTTTGTTGCAATTCAAAAACGAATAACTGTAGATGCATGAAAATTTCACTGAATGTGTATATTACCATTTTCTATACACCATCTAATTTTGAATATATTTTGACTGTTTTTGAGCTTTTTACGACCATTTAAATTTTCAATTTTTTTAGTTTTTTTTTATATAAATACCAATAAAATTTTATTTGTTGAGCCAAAAATAATGAAAATTTAATACAAGGCTCCTGATATATTGTTACAATAGCAATTGAAAAATATTAAAAATACATAGGCACACATTTTTTTTATAAGCATGTAAAGTTCAAATTTTGATAAAATTCATCAAAATCTCGAAAATTATCAATCATTGTAATTAAATAATTATAAAATGGTCAGTTTTTATTACTAAGGATTGAAAATTTGAAATAAAAATTCTAATAAATAGTACATACTGTAAACAAAAAATCTAAAAAATATATAAATACAGTTATTTTTTACGGACATTTTAAGTTCAAATTTGGACGAAATTACATATTAAAATCGATTTTAACGAGCAAAAGTATATATTATAATATTTTTCTAGCATCACTGATAATTTTAGGTTAATAATTAAATAATATAACTTAGCAGCTACCGTAAAATAACAATGTCAAGATAATTTAAAATATCCTAGACTGACATACCGTCTCCGCTCAGAATCGATTTTCGTATACAATGATATTATATCATTGAATTCAAATTTAATACCATCCATTATACAGTTATCTACTTGTAACCTACTGTACAGCAGAGTGACATCCACTTGACCCCCTTTTTAATTTTGATACTTCACATACCCATATCTATTATTTGGAAATGAAAATATCGAAAAATCGTTAACTCTTAAGCACAGATAATGTTTTTACTTAAAAGTTTAATAATAGGTCAATTCACCCTATTATCAAAATGAATAGTACACTATTGCACACTATTGAAACTAGTGAACAAAAATTTACTATATCGTACTTTTATAAGACAGAAACAACAAATGCATGGGTAGCGTCCTCTTACCCCGGAGATTGGTTGATATTTTATTATTAAATCCAACCTAATTTCTGAAAAAAATGTACATATACCTACCTAAATACTTACTTTTAGTGACTTCGTTTATACTGTCGCAAATCGCAATTACGTTGTGTATTGATTTGGTGATATGCTATCATATATGAATTTTCGGTTTGGAAAAGTGGTTATTGAATTTGAAAAATGTATAAAAGACTATTTTATTTTTATTGAGATTATGTTATTATTATTGTAAAATCATTCTATTACTCTAACTAAAGATAATTCTGCCTTTTTAAATACATTATCCAAAGAATCACCAGTCATAATTAATACAATATCGTCTTCATAAGAGTTTAGCTTACACCTATGATGTTTATAAAGTTATATAGGTACTATGTATAACAGCTTAATTATGTAAATTTCTAGTTACATATAATATACAATAATAATATAATGTGTAATAAAGGAGACTTTATATATAATTTCCTACCTACTGGCTACTATACCCCTTGGAACGTCTGATGTAATGAGTTAGCTATTATTATTTTTTAGTATTAGATACCTGTTTTGACTTGACTATAAATAATCATTATAAATTGCTAAATATTTTGAAAAAATATAGATTCACACATATGTATAAACCGTATAAACCGTTTTTCTACCAAAACTTTAACACCACTTTTATGATTTTAGTAAACGATCGTAAAAATTAATCCCAGGGGAGGAGTA